>NNCF01131508.1:27115-40531 GCA_002313205.1 Laupala kohalensis | reverse complement strand
ACCTGGTACTCAATTCACAGCAGCTGAGAAGGCTTGGGAGTCGAAGTTGTTGAGTATGTCGAAAAATCCTATACTTGATCGAACTTGTCATCTATCTAGCAGCTAAACGCTCTCTGATTCCTAGCTCAGGGCAACACTCCATAAAAACATTTTTGTTGCTCTTCGAAAGAAGAAAGTCTCACGACTGGTATCCCGCCATTTATTCATCGAAACAANCTCACGACTGGTATCCCGCCATTTATTCATCGAAACAGGACTGGTATCCCTCCTTCCTGTATTTTTTATAAGTTAACCGGATATAATGCGTCAATAATTTTGATACATCAAGGCATTGATTACTCGTGAATAGAAAATATGCTTACGACTGAGTTTTCTAAACTTAACACAAATGTAGACATAGGTGAAATATATATTCAATTAGTAATCCATCTCTTGTTTTTGNATTAATAATCCATCTCTTGTTTTTGCTGTTGTGAAAACTCAACTACTAAATTAGTTTTATCTATTTGTGCTTTTCACTACTTGTGTTTTTGTCAAGCAAATGCATTAATGCCACTTGTGTTTGTTTCAAGGGAAATGAAACACTTCCTGAGCGCTGTCCATGAGAAAGCTGTCTGGAGTCCTGATTATTTAGACTAATTTTGGATAGTTCCATTCATTTAAAGTCCTTCAATCGTTTCCGAATATCGGAATGATAAACAGGGTCAATAATATTCTTTTCCTACTCCTTATTGACGATCTTGTCCATGCCTTTGCCTTTGTGCAATACATCCTCTGTACTTTGAGCAATAATAACTGTTGCCTTTAATTTTCCTCTTCTCATGCGCTCCTGGTGGCGGACGAACAAACGTGAAAACCGCACAACGACAACTTCGATCGCAAAAATTGCGACCGAGATCCCTATGCCCCAAGCCAACAGCAAGATCACAGGTCCGAATTCTGCAAGTCCAACGCTGACATAGGAGCTACCGGCAGCATTTGCTCCACATTTCGGCAAGGGGGAGTCCCAGCGTCGAAATTCATTCTGGGTGATCCCCGTCTCTCGTATCCACCGCAGTCTACGACAACAGAGACAGCATTTATACCTTTGAACATCACTGATGTGAAATACAATGAAATAAACGCACTAAAATATGTCAAGTCTTCTCTACTGTTCCATATTAAGATAACAATTGTTAAAAATACAAATATAAATTAATCGTACTTCAAAAACTTTTTTCTGTAATTAAGTCATGTGTGTTACGTTGCCTTGTTTCTTTAATATTGTATGATAGAGAGTAATAGTCACCACTATCTTCTAAAAACTGCTGAAATGATCTACGTCCACATGTGATTTTTCTCTGTTGGTAAAAAATTATTGATTCAAAAAATTTCAATTTCATTCAATTTTTTCTTGAGCAGTTTTCCTGATCCTTTGGAACAAAATTTCTATGCAGGAGACAATAATGAAATCGGCAGTCAATGCTTTTTTGACCAATAATTTTAAGAACTAGAAGGAGAAATTTTAATTACACCAAATCGCATTAAAGAGTTAAATTTCTAACAACAATTATTAAATACACGTTATCTCCTTTCAAAATAATGAAATTCCCAAGTATTCAAACAAATTATTTTCTTGTGTCCTAGGCATGGTTCAAATCCAACTATTTATAAATTACACAACACTGGTAACAAAAAGATTCGTATCCAGTTTTCATTACTAGAAAATATTTAAAGTGAATTAACGTTTGGTAAGGTTTTAATATTTGCGTAAACAATCATTAATGACTCCCCATTGATAGTTTGTTATTTCCATAGATAAAGTTATTTCCATAGATAAATTTGAAAACAGCATAATGACTAAGACCTATTTTCACCAAGTTTGCTTAATGCCTATACGAGTTTTTCTGTGCAGTTAATCATCAAATTCTTTAAACATTTAGTGCAATCAATTACTTTTTAAAAATTTAATTTCAGATCTCTGTAATATGTATTTTTGTATATTTTATTGTATTTCCTTACATTCTGGCACCGGGTAAGATCTGCATATTTGCAGTTAAATATATATTATTATTATATTTATTTTTATTTAGTTCTCTCAACTTGTGTTGGTTTTTCTCTCAGCAGTGGATTATTATTATTATTATTATTAATCTTAAACGCCCGGAGACCCCCCGTTCATTAGCGCTGGATGTGAGTTTCTTCAGTAGTGCAGCAATAGGGCGTCCATTTTGCTTGTTTGCTCGCGGCCCGATTTATATGTTACTAGCAGATTCCACTTCATAGTCCAGAATTTTCTGAGACAAATATTCTTTCACTCAGGAAAAAATAAAATCTATCTGTATGATAAGAACAACATAATTTACTCATAATTTTTTTTAAAAATTCGTATTGAGTCCTACTGTTACAAATTCATAATAATACAACTTTATTCAAAACTTGATTGTACTATTCATTCTTATTTTCGCCTCCTGCAGCAAGAAGAAATATATTCTTGGATAAAACCACCCTTGAGCAAGCAACGCAAAATTGTCCGTGAGAGAAACAAATGAAACGAAACGTGACCAATTAGTCCAGCACACCACTTCATCATTAGGGGTATTTAAATCCCATGTGTTCTGGACTTGTACTACCGCATCATGTCACTATGTATTCTGAAAGGTCCCCAAAACTATGGATTAAACCTGTCTTTTTCGATAAAATATTTTTACATGACCGACCCTTCCCACTCCACCCTTGGCTTTTTTATCCTTCGTCCTAGGGTTTGAGGAGTGTTTACCCCCTCCCCCATCCCCAATTGAGGTACAATTCTGACATTACATTAGAAGTGTCTCATCAACCCTGAAAGCTAGGGCATTGATACCAACATCGACCATTCTCGGTAATTTTTCGTGTCCCGAGCCCCACCTCTTCGCATTTTCTTTTCCAAGGCGAGACTCAACGTCGGAGGCGCAGCTCCTCCATTTCATAAAAACGCTTCTAAAATCTGAACTTTTTGCAAATTTTACGAGTTTAAGTCATAATTTATCATCGTTAAATGCACAAAACACAGAACCGATAAAATTTGATGATGATTGTCTTTTTCCTACTTAAATTGAAGTATTTTAACACTTTCCGAATGACGAGCAATGCCCGCCATAGCTCGGCTTCCTTTGATGTGCCCAAAAGAATGGGACGATGTGGGTAAGGCGAACGCAACTATTCGTGAAGCGGTAGAGAGTATGCAAATCATCCACACTATTCGCTACTCGACGAATGGTCACTCGGAATTCGCCGAATGACGAATGTCTGGAGTCGCTTGAAATTAAACATAACTAGCAAAGCACTCACCCTTGCCTGAGTACTTCAGCGAGTGGTGAGTTAAGTGCAACAGGTACTGAAATTGACGTTCGAGGGAACATCGGCACTAGTTTCAGCCCACATTTTTCCTCCTCGAGGAAGGTGTCAGCGACAGTGCGAAATGCGTTGAAGTCTGTATGGAAGGCGAACAGTCCTTCCCGCACTTTTGCTACTCCTTCCTCGATGGAGAGGAAGGCGTCGCTGGCTCGATTCGGAAGGCGTTCAGCGTACAAGCGCTTCGCCAGAGGATCAGAAGTGTCCTGCCATAACAACCAAATATAAATACATATATATGAAGTAATAATTCAGTTCAGTTTGTCACGTTCATTCCAGGGAGAAACTAGACAACAAATTAGAGTCTACGGGAAGCAGGGGTGTCAAATTCAAATACCCGAGTACTGATTTACGTTAGAAGTTCCCCAAATCACTTTAGCAATAATAATTATTTAACATTCAAGAATTAAGTTGAAATCTAAAATTCTATAAAAATTGTTAGAGGAGAAAATTCCCTTCTCCCCTCAAATAACCCAATATGATGCTTGGTAATATTAACAACCATTTCAGAATAATGAGAAAATGTTTTTGTGGATACGTGAGGAAAATCATGAAAATGAATAGCAAGTTTTTCACTTTAATAGATTTCACTTTAAAAACTCGAATCTCATCCAAATGTTTTAAAAAAAGTAAACATAATGAAATCATAAAAGATGTCAACGTAAGAAAATGCCAAACTAGTCATTGTTAATTATAATCAACGTCAAGGTAGTCTAGAAACGAATTGTTTATGCTTCAACTTACATTTCCGTAAGCCCTGTTGTAAATCACATCTTGCATCCCAAAACGTATAGGACCATCTAAAGGTTGCTGGAGTGTGTCGTAGCCCGAAGATGCCGCTTGCAACAACGATACGATACACGCAGAGTATGACGTCACGAGAAAAACTGACAGTAACAACAAATTCAACAACACAACACGCGACGACACACCCGATGGATTCTGTGGATAACCTGTAAGATGCATTTTATTTATTTATGTATATTTAATATATTAATCTATATTAATAAAATCCGTGAATCACCGCGTCGTGGTGTGAAAGCCGACGGTTCCACCACTTTTTAGGATACTACTTACACTATTGAGCTACTGAAACTTCACTCGAGACAAGTTTTGGATTTTTGTGCATAGACTGCTACTGAATTTGTTTTTCATATCTAATATATGTTTTATTAATAAAGGAAAGCTGAATGTCTAAAAGACACAAATGCTAGCAACCTACATTATCAATATGTTTTCGATGCAAACCAATGTCAAAATGGACGTAAAATCCTTCATTCTCCACGCTATTGTTCAATCTACGCATTCGAACGCTCTGGGCTGACTATTCCTCACACCAATATTAGATTTTGTCTTAATCGTATTTAAAGTAATGTAATTTAATTGCCTATTTTAGTTAATTAACAGCTTATAAGAAATTATTCTTAAAATATTTTCTAAATATTATCTAAAACTTAAATAAATCTAGTTAGTGCATACACTTTAAACATAAACAGAATTTTTACAAATAAAAAATGTAAGCAATTTAAAAACTGTAAGCAAGAGTACATTATTGGGAAATATACGTAACTTGCAAAACCTTCTAAGCTTTTGCATCACAACTGTGGTTCACCAAAAAAACTTTCCAAGATTTACAAATAAAGATAACTACCTCAAACTGTATAACAAATTATATAAACGCATTTCATGGAAACACAAAGTGTAAATCAAGCTAGAAAATGGGTTGGCCAATATTTTAGTAACAATCAGTTAAACTCTGTAAGCTACACACAAACATTAATTAATGAACTGTACTATTTAAAACTACATAAAATTGTAATAAATAAATAAAATCAACAATAATGAAAAATATATCACAAAACGTGCTGTTTAACCAGGAAAAATGAAGACAGGAGACGGAGTTAACATAAACATTTTATTGGATGTTTAAGCAGTTACGTCTTTTAGGAAAAAAGGTTCATTATACGTTATTTTTTATTCAATTTTAAATACTTAAATGCGAAATCGAGAAAGGGTAAAGTTAATTCTCATCATTCAGTAAATTATAATATTTTAATTTCATTTTTTTAATATATCCATAAAAACTAAAATTGCCTTGTAATCATCATTACAGAAAATCAAACATTTTTAACAAACAAAAAAAGGAATGTGATTATACTTATACCTTCATCACAGAGAATAGCACATGCGTAGATAGGTATGTCGTACCATCGGGGAGCTCGTTCATCTTCGTCTTGTATATCCAAGGACCATTTGGCCAATACTCGTTGGGTAGCGATGAGAACAGCAGTAAGTCCGAAAACAGTACTCAAATATACTGTCCATACAGTGCGTGAGAAAGGCAATGAGTATACATTCGAAACAGTCGATAGACGAGGTTGGCGAAACAGGAATCTTGGCCTGCGAATTCAGTTCACCAAGTGAATTTAATTAATGGAAGACAATCAAAGATGCAAAAATGAATAAGATACAAAAATCACGAACCATACATTAGGCAATGGATGTTTGCTAAACTTTAAAAATTCGAGTTTCCATTTTGAGACCATTAAATCATATTATGTAATACTACAACAAAACTTGGGGGACGATTTTTTCGTCGATTGGTTTAGGTCTTGCTCAAAGGGATGTCATTTCACGGGGTAATAAAAAGCACAAACCAAAAGATTCCTGTCTCAGCTGTGTACTGAATAAAGAATGAACGAGATAACTTCATTGCAATGCCGGCAGTGCCCACATCAATCTCGTCATTATATAACATTGACACCAATCCATCGAAGGTCCCGTTACGTAGATATCCCCACGACTTCGTTGTAAAATGTTGCATTCTGAAAAAATAGAGTTACTGAACATCAACCACAGCGAAACCTAGATAGCCTGATGGGCGCTATTGTCCAGAACTATATCTTATTTTTATTGATAAGGTAAATGATAGATGGAGAGAAAAAGAGGTTTCTTATATTTATTTTATTACAAGTGCTCAAACAACATTGAGACAAAAATATTTAATTCTATTTCTCTTACAAATCAATTAAATGAAAGGTCAAACTGCTTGCATTAACAGACACGTTGATGTTCTCAGAGGGAGGAGCACCGTGATTCCGTGACTTCTCGACAAGAAACGGAGGATATGTTTAGCATGCAACTCCGGACAGTGTTCACAATACAATGAGTTGATTGGTCATGAAAACTAGTCTAAAAGTTGACGTTTGGGTAAAAAAATATTCTCATGGAAACTTCAATTTTGTAACAACGCATCAACTGAACTTCGCTCATTATGTAAACCAGTAAGTATATGTAAGTTATTTCACACTAAAAAAATATTATAGTTATAAAGATCACCAAGTACAAGTAACGAACAGGTAACCGTAAAAACCAGGGAAATCCATAAATAGAGCCCTGAAGTATGGAAGACTTAAAGTTTTAGAACAAAATAAACGAAGGAATTCCATAAATTAAATATTTTAAAATATTTACTCATCCCAAATTTTTAATTCTATTTTCATATTCAATTTATTGCATATATTGCTGATGTGAATTGAAAAAAGTTAAAAGAATTGATACTTAAAATATAATAAACTGTTTCATAAGGTACTATTAACTTATACTTCACAAAAATATTTAAAACTATTTCTTGCATTGTATCTGTTCTCACATATTTTTTAATTTTATTACGGAAGTTAGTTATCTTAAATTTAATCCCCTCAAATTTTGGGAATTTTTTTATATTTTCACCTTTGTAAGAGACCTATAATCAATTTTTGTTATAAAAAATGCTCCTTTACTAATTTACTATAGCTTGAAGTTTCGATTACGAGTGATTAGACACAACGAAAATTGACTCCATGCAATTTGTAAAGAAAGCATGAGGACGTGAACGAATGAATATTGTGGAATAAGCTAAGTCTCAGCTATTATCCATTGTGACATAGGATTAAGACTGTAAAATTAGGTAGGAGATGCGTGGAATATCTCCTGTAAAGTATGTTCACCTGTAACCGCCGGATCGTACATGGTAGGGGCACTGCCTGCACTCATATACATAAGAATTTCATTCAAATTTCCAATGTGTGATAGAACAATACAAAATGAAGACACACGTTAATCATGTTCCTCGAAGTTAATTTGTATATTTATTGATTTAATGTCTCGTTTTATGATGTGGCTGGATTCAGGCCAAAGAACCTGCTTCATGATTTGGGTGAAGGAATTTGTAACATCAGAACCAAGACATTCTACACGTTTGTGAATTGTTATTTTTACGCCTTTCGCTGCATTGGGAGCGTCATCGAGATGCCTAGCCGGATGCCGCTGATGAGAGTAGTAGGTATATTGGCCGGTTTAGACTCACTGAGACATATGAAAATAACAGGGGGGCCGGATATCCGGTTGTGCTAGCTTTTCCGGATGTGGTCAGATAAGAACTTATCACCGGATGTTGCGGTCAGATAAGAGCTTATCACCGGATGTTGTGGTTTTGATAAGACCTTATCACCGGATGTTGTGGTCAGATAAGACCGTATCACCGGATGTTGTGGTGAGATAAGAGGGAAAGCAGGCTGTGGGTGACCTTGTGGGTTTTCCCCCAGGATGATGCAATGTTGCGGGGTTTTCCCCATGACCTTGAGGTTGGGATGATGCAATGTTGCGCAATAGCAGAGGAGGGGATGATGATGATGATGATGCAATATTACGTAATAGGGTAGAGGAGGGGGATGATACGCAAGAGATGAGGAGGGGGATGATGACCTTGTGGTTGGGATGATGCAATATTGCGGGGTTTTCCCCATGACCTTGAGGTTGGGATGATGCAATGTTCCGTAATAGGGTAGAGGATGATGCAATGTTGCGCAAGATATGAGGAGGGGTATGATGACGTCATGTGATGCAGAGGGGGAGTGGAGGGGGAATTTTTATCCTGAAAAAAAAAATGCTATAGAAGAGGTGTGAAGCTGTAGGCTGCTAGACTGCATATGATTTTTTTACTATGTGAGGCAAGCTACATGCTATAGCAGAGGGGAAGGGGGTGGGGGGTGGAAGAGTATACGTCATCAGAAGAAGGGTGGGGGTGGATGTATAGGTTATGTTTATATCCAGTTGTGATGTAACACAATTTATTTTCAAAAAAGAGCTCAGAAGAAGGGGTGGGGGTGGTAAAGGATGCTGAGGGGGTAAAGGAGTTTTATGCTTGAAGCTTAGGATGTATAGCAAATCATTACCATGGAAAACGATTATTTTCATCGATACAACTATGGATTTAAATCAATGGATGCTGTGGGTAGGGGTGAAGGAGTGGGTGGAGATCCTATGTTTATGTCACACGATTCATTTTCAGAAGAAGGGCGATGGTGGGTAAATGAGGATGCTGAGGGGGAGAGGGATAGGTGTGAGGGAGTGGGTGGAGATCATGCTACACATTTCATTTTCATAAGATGGGCGGGGGTGGTAAATGATGATGGTGAGGGGAAGAGAGACAGGTGTGAGGGAGTGGGTGGAGATCATTTTTCACATTTTATTTTCAGAAGAAGTGCGGAGGTGGGTAAAGGATGTCATGTGGGAGGGGTGGGGATATATATCCAATATTTATGTAACACAATAAATTTTCTTAAAAAAAAGACATCATCAGAAGAAGGGCTTGGAGAGGTAGAGGTGTTGAGGGAAAGAAGGGGGGGGGTATGGAGAGAGCATATGATTTAGATCATGTGGGAGGAGGTGGGGGGGGTATATGATGTATATCTATTATTTATGTATCACTATTCATTTTAAAAAAATTTAGCATACCCTAATATTTAAAGAAGTGGAGGGGGGAGAGCAAATGACTGAAGGGAGGGGGGTGACATATGATTCATATCAAAAATAATGTTTATTTATGCTACACAATTCATTTTCAGAAGAAGGGGAGGGAGGTAAATGTTGATAGGATATGAGAAGGGGAAGGAGGGGGTGGATATATGATTTATATCAATTATTTATATTACATAATTCATTTTCAAAAAAAAAATCTGCATACCCTAACATGAGAAGAAGGAGTGTGGGAAAAGGAGGGTTGGGGGAGAGGGGTAGACATGAGGGAGTGGGTTGGAGAGCACACGATGTATGCTACCCAAATAGTAAAGATTCATACACATACTTTTCAAATGTAAGATGTCATCTTTCAAAAAAACAATGTAATTTATTGATATTCAAAAAAAAATGAATGATGAAATTCAGCCCTGAAAGAAGGAAAAAATAATGGTGGGGGAGAGAAAAAAAAAAGACAGTGATGTTTAAAAAAAATATATATATTCTTTGAAAATATATATATACAAGGTGCGCACATTGTTTATGCGCCCTCATAGGAAGGCGAAAGATTTTCGTGGGTGGATGATGTAGACTCCAGATTGCTTGACGTATCACAGCTACACACTCAGCGAGAGCAGCATCATGCGTTCTCTCAAATAATGCTAAGAGACAAACATACGCTTGTAATGCATGCTCTGTGACAGGCATGTTGTGATAGACACATTCAATCACATCCAACATGCTATGTATCATTTGAATTGTCAGCTGATAGACGTCCGCCTCATCCATGCTTCATATCTCTTCAATGCGAAAGTGTTCCCAAGGTAAACTATTTATCTTATCCAAACAATAGCGTTTATCATCGGAACACTGAAGAGATCGCTTCTGTTGACCAAAAGATGTTGCATATCCATTCGCACTGTATTATGAAATAAACATTCTTTATAATATAGTATTGAACAATGATTCGTTTAATACCATTCGCTTTACATGTGTCCATGCCGGAGAGTGTCTGAAAGGCATGGAGGCATACAAATTCAATCAACAGACCCACGCCACACACATCTTTGAACAACCCTTGTTACAAGGAAAGATATCAAAAGGATTACTGTATTCAAACATAGTATGATGAACACAATTTCATAACATCATATACATTTCTGAAAGTGGAAAAGATATATGAATCTTTATCTAAATATAAGATGCGCATATCTGAGAATTGTTGTTTAAAGAAACGTATAATAGAAGTGAGATCATCTACAATTGGACAACTACACACAAAATTTGGATTAACAATAAGTTTCTGTACACCACAACGTCATTCCTATTGCTGTACAAGAAAAATGTGACGATGCTTTGGTAGGTTTTTTCACATGATTTTACATAAATAGAATTCACCAGGAGTTTATAGAAATTTTTTTCAAAGTCAGAACAAGATTGTGTCCACAATGCTATGTGTTGAGTTCAACATAGGGGAGAAGAAAGGGTGATTGATCGAACGTGATAATTCTATGAATGTGAATAATATTATAACCCAGAGAGATCGCCTGTTGTAAATTATGAATATAAACATGTTTTCAAACTATTTGATAAGTTTATTATTTCTTTTCAAAACAGATTTATTTTATATCACAATTGCTTATCAATGCCAAAACTTTTGTTGATGTATAATGAAATATTAGTGAGCTTTCCAATGTTAACTCATAATGCTATTAAATGACTTCAATGTTCTTTTTTCATTTCATAGATAATTTTAAAAACTAAAATACTGATTTACCATACTTTAATTTAAACCACATATTTTTTTAAATAAAGCGTTAATTTTAATTTTATTTTCTCCATGAGAAATGTAATGAAAAAAAGTTAGATAGTTTTATTTGGTTATCTGAAGTAACTTATTTAATATTTTTTTAAATTTGTTATCTAAATTAACAAAAGACGAGGTGAAAGAAATAAAAGAAACAATTTTATTTTAACTTTATGTGTCTTATAAACATGGATGTAAATTTTTTTTTTTTAACTATTATGTAACAACAAAATATTAATATCATTATATGTCAGAATATCTTATGAAATTTTTGTTTCATATTCTTAAAGTATGATGTACGTTTTCAACATTTAAAAATATTTAGAAGCGTTTTATTTTATTTTCAGCAATGAGAAACCAAGATATTATTATTTTAACTTTATATAATATAATTTTACAAATAAATTTATTAGTTTCAAAAAAAACAAAAAAACATTCAAATAACTTATCAATTTGTAAATGAAGCCAGAACATACAATCATTGCTCAACCATGCATTGATTCTTTTCTATTTTTATTGATGTATGGTTACTTAAATGATAGTAGAGATTTAGATCAAAGAAAAGAAATAATTTTAATCATATTTTATGATTAGTTTTTGTTTAACATAGTTTTGTACACAATATGTCGAATGCGGATACAAACCTCATCAGATAAATAATATGTCTGAGAAATGTTGAAAATGTTTTATTGAAGAAATTTTCCGATGAACTATACTTCATAATATACAAATAATACTTTTAACGACATGGGTCTACAAAATTTATATACATAATCACACAGAGTAAGATTATTTGAAAGGAAAAATAATTTAAATATTTTTTATACTTAATAATATTAAAAAAAAAATCATAAACACATAGCGAAATTAAGATAAAATATTTCATATAATATATTCAATCGCTTATAAGAACAAACAAAGTTCGTTCAAATATTAAGCATAATAGAGATTGTATGTAATCATATACCCATAGATTGTTTTAAAATTTAAGTTTTAGCATTAAAATCTCTTTGCTTTTAAAAAATAGATTTCATGGTCAACGATAGAGATGTGTATCAAATAATGTCTTCTTTCGAAAAATTACCAAAAATTTTTCTCAATGAAAAGTACGATGACCAATTTTTTTGAAAGTTAAAAGCTTAATGCTCGACTTAGGTCCTTGATCCAACAATAGTGTTGTTTATAAAGCAAAAGATTGCTATGAAATTTTTTTACACCACTTGAATAATAAATTTGATTAACATCCCATTTTTTATGTGTTTTCGACCATAACAATTGATAAACATGAAAGGAATACTCAGGATTTTGATCTTCAAATTGTTTCATTTGACAAACTGGTATTGGAAAAACAATATTGATGAATTGCAACGTGTTCATGAGTGTATGAAACGTATCTTTATAATGGGACATACGCATACAATTTTTAATGGAAGAGTGTGTACGATGTCGCAACATTGCAGCAATCGACCATATAAAACAATAATGATCGCTAGTTTTTATGTTAACAATCCCCTTCATTGGATGATTAAAAGGTGAAGGTAAAACTTTATAGCATGATCCTACATGATCTATACAATGAAAATCAAGATGCAAGCCAATGATTTGTTTTAATGCTTTTCCAGATTCCCTATCACTAAAATCATCAAAACGTGATAGAATTGGCTCAATGATTTTGTATCGAAAGAAGACATCTCTATCAAAAGAATGTAACACATCGACTGGGGAGGAGAGATAAATTTTTGAAAGTCGAAAACTTTCTTCCGCACAAGGCTTCTCAATCATAAAGTCGCATTCTAAACATGCCGTAATTTTGTATTGATTATTCATCTGCAGCTGTTGCACAACACTCTCAAACGCTGTCTGAGACTCCTCCAAAAACACCAACGGATCTTGAATATTTATAGTGTTTATAATACTACCACGTATGATCATTCTCTGAAACGATGTTGATCGCTCTGTCCACACAAGCATAGGACGCCCAACCGGCGCCCGGCCTACCTCGTTCTCCATTGGACTTCCACAAGATGGTGCACCGATGTCACAACAGTTTTCTTCTGAAAAAAATATAATGACATGTTTAGAATAGAACATGAATAAAAGCTGTGCAACAGCTTCACCCCACACACAGCAGTTTAGTTTTAAATGTAAATAATTTTTTATGAGAAAAAATATTGATCTCAATCAGGAGTGTACGCGGCGAAAAAAATATAAATATAAATTACAAATAAATGAAAGTGATTAATATTGTGTCATGAACGGACACCACCGTGTGAAGTCAATAGAATCATGATTACCTTGGGTTTCTTTTCTAATTCTATCTCATTTAATGCATAATATTCTTGAAAGATATAGTATGATAATAAAGAAGGCAAAAATATTTAGTTTTCATTTCAGGTTGTAAGCATGATTTTTGTATAATAATAACACTCTCTATTAACCGAAAATATATATATATATAT
>NNCF01131508.1:10884-21825 GCA_002313205.1 Laupala kohalensis | reverse complement strand
TATATATATATATATATATATATATATATATATATATATATATATATATATATATATATATATATATATATATATGGTACATGATTGTAAGCCCCACTAAAGCAAACCTTGTGTGTGGGATTTTTAGTGTGTGTGTGTATATATATTGTAATTCTTATTATTGATTGTGTATCTGAATTTTGTGATTATTATTTATAAACAAATGATTGTAAAACAGAATAAATGAATAAATAAATAAATGTGGTACAGGAGTGCATATCTGGGTATCTGGGTATCTGGGGAGGTATCTGGGTATGATACCTTTAAGCAATAACTGTAATATTTATTGTTAATTTTTTTTAAACACTAGACACAGTTTTTATTTAGATTGGCAATATTGTAGAATATATTTCAGAATGAAAACCATATATCTTGAAAACATATTAAGTATTTGTTTTAAAAAACGTACATAATCTTTAATTGCTTTAGATACAAAGTTATTTTAAAATTATTTTAACTAATTAAATTATTCTGAAGTTAGGAACTTTACTGACTTAGTGTTGAAAATTGTTTTAAAGTATAATAATTAGTTAGTTCATTACAAGACAGAAGCCAAAATCAGAACATAATTCATTTATTTTCTTGAGAACAAATTTACCTGAATGATTAAAAAACATATATTCTCAATAATCTCAAATACATAATAAGTGGACATAAGAGTATTATAAATCAATTTTGTAAGCATGTCAAACAAGCTTGTTACAATGCACCAGAAAGTGTATTTCATCAAGTTAAGAAAGATGTGACAATGACCCTTAGAAATAAAGACCAAATTAAATGTATATATGATAAACTGTGGTGGAACAGAAGCAAACAACATTGGTGATTGAAACAAATAACTTATAATATCACTCCCATGTTAACTTATAATATCACACCCAAACTGTGAGAAGAAATCTCTGAACTCTTAAATTGCCAACACAGTAAAAGCATATATTAAAGTTGAGAAGAAAGTATATAGTTCTTTTAAATAATTTGTATTAAAAACCCATAGTTATACATAATGACGTATTGCTGAATAAGTACCGGTATGCTGATCCTTCAAGTATTAAAAATTGGCATATAGGAATCACTAAATGAAACATGGAAAAAGATGAACAATACTTTTCACATTTTATTATAATATTTGTAAACAATTACATATTATAATTTTCCTATAAATTTATAAACATTTATGTTATTTTTACAAAAATTCCCGTAAGGGATAATGTACATTATTTTTCTTGCAAGTTTTTTTTTCATTTGTGGATCTATTGCAGATCTGTGACTATGTAATCAAGTTTTAACAAATGAACTTGGGTTCCACGAGGCGAAGGGTGGACCATGTAGTTTAATAAGTAATAAACATGAAACACGGTCAATAAGAATTTGCAACCTCTTATCAGTCAATATTAAATTCATACAACTAAAACACCATTTGCATACTAAAAAACTCTACACAATCATATTTGCACAGGGCATCAGTTCTTCCAAATCTATTGGAATTGAATGACCACCATTATCTAAATAATGTTGGAATGCACTTTAAGTTTTTTTAATGGTATATCAAAGTGTTTGCACAATGATTCTATTTCAACTTTTCCAAATTGCAAATCGATATCAGAAGGACATTCGTTTGGTTTAAAAATCTTTAACTCATCGATAGTTTTTAAGCCTGTAACAGAATCTTTGTCAGTAAGCAATCTATGTTTGAAATTGTTTGTTAAACTAGTTAAAAATTGATTTCTATTAATTTCTATACTTACTCTTTCATTATTTGTTAAATTAATTGAGTTTAGCTTCATTTTATCAATAACATGTTGAAATGTTTCATTGAAAACAATACATCAATCCAAAAATGTAGTTGTATTACTTTTCTGAAGTGTTTTGTAGTCAAGGTCATACTTAGTTGTGATAAATTAAATTTACAATGTATACATTTCAAAAAATTTCCCCAGAACAGATGTTCTTAAAGAAGAAAAAAGTGAGAGAATGTCGTTCCACTGCATTCCACCCACAATACATCACTGGTTATACAACACAATATGATATATTTTATAACCCCTGATCTCCTGTGAGGATCATACTATAGATGAGTCTCTGAAATAAGATAAACATTTACTCTTTGACCCTGTAGGAGTAGATGTTATTGAGTTCCTTGTCATTGGCATTTCTTGCAACAATTTTTACTGACTTATCAACTTTATTGCTTTTTGCATCATGCTCAATTTTAAGCAGTATTTACATTATTACTTTTATTTTATAGTCAAATCTGTTGTCATTTTATATTCTTCTTTTTGTTACCTTATCTGACATTGATAAAAAAATTAAAATTTCCTCTAAATAGAAATTCTTAAAGTGCAGTGTCCATTATTTTTTAACTTCATTTGCTTTTAGTTTTACCTTTCAAACATCTTGTCAATCTTCATCAGTTACATGCTACTTGTTCACCATTAACTTAAGTTGTGTGAAGAACATTTTTTCTCTTTTCTTTGAGTTATAAATTTGTCTATCATTTTATGTCATTCCTTCTGCAGTAGCTCAATTTTATGTGAATCTGTTCACCCATAGATTGTTTCACCTGTCCAAAAAGCTCTATCTCCCTTTCAGTTTTCAGTGCTTTATCAATATTTTCAAGTGATACTGTGGACATTTTTTGTGACATTGGCAGAAATATATAATTCTTTGGAAAGTTATGATGGTATAACTCAATTGATGTTGAAAAAATACTTCAAAACTATAGAAAATATGTGTCTTTATAAAGTGATGAATCTTCATTTGTAAACCTATTTTCCAAAAGTTCAGAACATAGGGACACTGAATTGTTTATGAAGGGATTCTTACAAATAAGAATCATCATCATTTGTACAGTTTTCTATTTTCCATGTTACCACAAAGTAATGAAAACATCAGGGAATATTCACTAGTATATGATAACAGAAGATTTCTTTGTCCAGGAAAAGAGTATTATGACAATATTGAAGGAAAAGGGAGAAATAAAGATTGCACCATGATAGTTAATAATGATGGGAAACAATGAAAGGAATTAATTATGGAATTAATAAGTAACTGGCAGGAAAAATTACAAAGTTATTTGAAGGAAGGAAAACATATGGCTACACTTCTTTTATCACATTTAAGGAATACAATAAGAAATAGTTTAAGTCATCCAGACTACCAACAGAATTTAGAACAGGATACTTGGACATTCAGAAATAATTGCACAATTAGATACAAGTACATAAAAGAATGAGGATGAGTAGATAAGATCTCTGAACACCTCCTATAGGACAAAATTATAGTGAAAATTGAGAGCAACCTTGATTAAGGGAATATCTGCAAATGAAAGTCTTTCTCAGAGACAAAAAATTTGTAGAACATGGAAAATACACATTTTTAAGCTGTGTGTCACTGAAATAGCAGTAAAAATTAAAAAAGGGGGAGAAAAAGTGAGAGGAAATGAAATAATAAAGTTTTTTATTTGGGCTTTAGGGTTTGCCAATATCTCCAATATAAAAAGAATATTGCCTCCACTTATATTTAAAGTACAATTATTTTGATTCTCTATTGCAATTATTTATTTCATTATAAGTAATTATTTATTACATAACACCTATCCAAAATAATTATTTATGGAATAATAAGATAAATAAATAGTTTATTACACCTACCAAAAGGCAGTTAAAAATAAATAAATAAATATATAATTTATTATTATTATTATTATTCCCAATTCATGTGGGGTCGGCGAATGGGGATGGATATGATGCTTCGTTTATTTGGCTGGGGAATTGTGGGGTGCCGGATGCCCTTCCTGCCGCACATCCCCTGAAGCGGTGATTATGAATGAGATGGGGGTGAATGATTATGAGTGAATGTTATGGTGGAATGATAGGCAGGGGAAACGGGAGAACCCCGAGAAAACCTGCCGCGAACACCGCTCCGTCCACCGCCTCGGATTCTACTTGGATTGGACCGGGTTTGAACCGGCGTCCCCAGAGGTAGAAGGCGAGCGCGTTAGGCACTACGGGTCACCCCCACCCCCCCAAAAAACAGTTAAAAATATATTTTATGACATATCAATAAAAATAATGAAACAAAATATGAAGTATAAATTAACTAATATATTATGAAACAAAAAGAAACAATTAACAATTGTTTGTAATTATATGTTGTAGGCTAGATGATTATGAGATCAATAATGAAAATGAATATAGGAAATAAAACTTCACAAAAACGGTGACGTATCCTATAAGTGTGGAGTTGAGTGACGGTTTTAATTAACATTTTGAGAAGTTTACATTAATTATTAACTTCTGTTACATCTTCCGTCCATTAATTTTTAAGAGCATTGCTCCTACGAAGGGTTGTGTGGTGCACGAGGTCAGAAAATTGTCGCATCGTCGGTTACGGACGATCTATCTTTATGTACAAAAATTCAACCTGCGTATTTTGTGCTCGCAAAACTCGAAATGTATTCGGTCGATTGAATCGAAATTTTGACACAACGTTGCATCAGAATACGCGCGTTTTTTTATATATCTATTATTTAGGTGTCACACCTGTGATAGTTAAAAATATGCTTTTTTGAATTATATAAACTAAATACTCACTGACAAAACATCACGAAATATCAGAAACTACAAAGCCTAAAAACTTGAAATTTGGCAGATAGGTACGGTGTAGACATCCGCTAAGAAAGTATTTTACGAAAATCCACCACTAACGGGGTGAATTCGGGGTTGGAATGTTTTGTATGTGTATCCCACCATAACATAAGATTCTGGAGCAATTTCAACCAAACTTGATACACAGATGACTGACTATATGAACACAAGCACTGGAAGGGTAAGACATCCCTTGCACCCCTAGGGAGGGGGTGAGATAGAGATGACGTAAAATAACGGAAAAATCCGATTTTAGATTCGAAACCAGGTGCCGCTGGGATGGATGAGAGAGTCCCCGGTGCTTCGTAAGTTAGCAATCAGTCCACATTGCAGATAATATACCCCTAGCATCCCTGGGGGAGAGGGGAATAGAGGACAGGTAAACATAATACAAAACGACCGATATTTATGTTGAATAAATCATTTTTGTGACCGGGGAAGGGATATGATACCCTCATTGACAGATAAGTAAACGATCACCCCTTTAAGGAAAAAACACCCTTTGTGTTGGAGGTGAGGAGTGAAATGTAAAAATAATCGAAAGTGACCGATATTAGTGGTGAGATCGTAGTTTTCGAGGCCGCTTAAATTTAGAGACATTCTTGAAGACGTCAAAGTCATTGATATCAATGTGAGAAAGGATAAAGTTACAGACATATTACAAAATTCACGCGAGCAAAGCCGCGGTTACTCAGCTAGTTGTTGATAAAGGCCAACCAAGATACCCATCCTTTTATGTGAAATGCCGGTAAATGCTCGAATCATATAGTTTTGCCTCGATGAATGTCTAGGGCTCAATTACCCAGTACCGTAAAACTGCCCAACTTTGTGACAGGGTCCCAACGTTGTGACCTAGGTTTTGGGCAAACAGAGCACACTTGCAGCTCTGGCAATCAATATTAAAATCCCAAATAAATCTGGAAGGTTGTGGCACCCGTTTGGAAGATGTAGAAGGGATTACAATATTATATGCCATTATCATCTAGTATTCACGTGTTATCAAGTGTATGTTTTTGAGCGACTTATATGGTCAGCTCTGGCTGCATTACATGTATCTCCCGTGTTTTCAGAAACCCGGTAAGTTTTTATTTTCATCTTTATAATATCAGCAACAAAATGCTACCTTTGGTGATTTGAAATGTTAATTCATACTGGTTTTGTAATTGTTTTTGTGAAAAGTGTGGAGTTAGGTATCCAACAATGTGACACTAATTCTTTTCAATTTTACTATGTCTATATGACTTATTTTCGTTTTCATTGATAAAGAAATAGCGTTTGATGTGGCAGCGAGTAGTGGGCCTGATGCTACACAACCGATGTGGCGTATAAATAAATAAATAAATCACAACAAAAAAAGCCACGATTGTTAGCCGAATGGATCTACCACGAGAGGTCAAACCAGGTATCTTTGTTGCATACCTGAAATTTCCTTATTATATTCCTTCTTTCTGTGGTTTCCTTTTTTACAAAAATATTTGTAATTTTTTCTGGCTTATCCATGTAAAAATTTATTTTAAAAAGATTTGTTGGTCCTTCTGTCCATTTCCATACTCCTTACTTAATAAAAAAGTCGATAAAAAGATGTTTTTTATTTAATCATTACTCTCTTCATTTAAAAAATGTAAAAAAGCAGATTTTTGCTTGAAAATTTTAGTTAAAATTGCCAAGTTTGGTAAAGTTGAGACTTATTTTATTTTTTAGCATATGGAATGTGAAGAACGTAAAACAGGCACCACAACAATGTTACATCAACTTTGGGTGGGTTTTCTGTGTAAAAAAGAGGGCGTCAACTCGTTTCCCAACAATGTGACACCAAAAACAATTTTCCCTCCTTTTTTATAAGGGATAAAATTTTGTTAAAAGATGGCGTTCGAAAAATGAGACGTGTGCCTATGTAAAGTATAACCCCAACCTTCTACATGAAATATTAAGGGAGTTACATTTAGAAACCTAAAAAATGTCACAAAGTTGGGGAGTTCTAAGGTGCATTCCCACTCGATGCGTCATCGGAAAGGTGCAAAATTAGAAATCAGTCTTCAAGTGCACATGCCCTTCCGGTGGCTAAGGGATTAGCGTGCTCGCTCACCACCAAGCCACTCCGGAGGGGCCAGAGAAAATTTTTTTTGAGATTTTTACGTGAATATCACAGTTCATACAGCTGTGACTCCTCCTCCTATCCTGCTCATACTGCTCCTAGTATCAATACCTCTAACAATAACTAACTATTTCTACTAACACCTCGAAGTGAGCCACGTTGTTGGTGAACCCTGCTATCCGGCCCACTCTCTAACACTAACCCTACCACTCACCTCCTATTGCTCCACTAAGCTTCAATAGCACGCTACATTTCCCATTTACAAATACTACAATGAAATAAGTGCACATAAAAGAAAACAGAATTACGCAATGTAATGGGAACATTGCTTACTCAGTCATACGCGCCATAGCCATGTTATTAAATTCACTCTAGGATAGGGAATTTCAATTCGTTAATGCTATATGAAAAGGAAAAGAACTCTCTCATTTGACGGTGTCTCCCTCTTCCTACACCTCCCACCCTCCGACTCGTGGAATGTCCTTGAATTCAGAACCCGCACCCATATAGGAAAAACATAGAAAGAAGAATATTATTTACCAGTCGATCTTGCTGTATTTGAGTTCAGTGTTTTACAAGCTTTTCTTTAAGTTGCCAGGTATGTATGTATGTTTTTATATTGTCCTTCTGTTTCAAAATTTGTCATTGATATTTCTGTTACTTTCAAGTTACCAATCGAGCTAAAATTTTACGGATATATGAGATTTATATGTCAATAAATGATTTTGGTAACGTTTCATGAAAATCTACCATTAAAGGGGGATGCAATGGGGGTATGTATGGTGTCTATATTCAATTTTAACTCCTGAAATGCCTTGAACAATTTCAACCACACTTGGTTCACATATATCTGACTAAACGCACTGTGGGGATAAGACCACCCTGGCATCCCTAGATACGGAGTGGGAAGGAGGTGACAGGTAAAAATAATGGGAAAAACGATATTAGATTGGACACCATAGCTGTCGGTGCCGTTGACATGTATAACGTTACATCACCAATGCTGCGTACGTTCACAATCAGTCGACATGGGAGGTAATATGTCCCTAGCACCTACGAGATAGGGGTGGGAGCTCACGATCACTCCCATAAGGAATAAACTCACTTTTGCGTATAGGAATGAAAGGAGATAAAAATGAAAAATAATCGAAAATGACCGATAGTAGTGTTGAGATTATAGTTTTCAGGTCCTATGAAACTAGTAGTGATATATCCGATGACGTTTAAGTTCACGATGAGCCACTACACATCTCATGCACTTCTTGGGAACGGAATACCATGTAAATTGAAAGAAAATTTTATCAGTTTACAGTTTCGACATCGTTGAGCTGATAGTGACATCCTGATATAGTGTGTTCAAATGTAGCCTCCATAGGAAATAAGACACCACTAGCACCCCTTGGGTAAAGGATGAAAATGGGGTGACGAGTAGCAATCGATTGAAAACAACGGAAATATAGTTAAATAGATCATTTTTGGGGTCGCTGAAATAGTATCATCAATGCCGCTTATGTCCACGATCAACCTCCATACTCTCTAAAGAACATACATCTTAGTTCCTCTAGGAAAGGGTATGTCATATAAAACTTCATGTTGATATAGTTTTTGGGTCGCTTAAAAAGTAGTGCCATGTGATGCAGCGTAAATCTATTATAAGCCTCATACACCTGAGCACTCATACTGAAGGAGAATACATCTAAGAATGATCGAAAATGACATAACTGGTGTCATAAGTACTAATACTACTCTGGAATTTTTGAAAAAAGTCTTAATTTAAAAAAAAGTATGGTAACTTCGCGTTCTGCCAGCGGCCAGCTACTCTCGTGAAGTACCGTTACTTCGTAACGACATGTGACGCTGCCACGGGAGCAGTAAGGTTTTTGGTTCGCCCCATCGCGGGTAGCGGACGGACAAGCGCCATGCTGCGCGCATCGCGCTCCGCATTTGTATTTACGACCCGTACTTGTAGTTCAATAAATACCCTGTATTTCGTATTATGTGGTCGAACCTAATTCACCCTCACTCCCACAAACGTATACTTCACATTCTAAAAATTACTACGTTATGTACCTTCTAAGTACTTCTACCTGTGATAAGTGACCAAGGAAGAGACTATTTCGTTGTTATCCTTTAATGATTTTCTATTTTATTGATATTATCTTACTATTATGAACAGTACATTTTACAGAAGAGTTAGTTTAATAACGTTTTTACATATTATGTTTTTTATTGTTTTATTTTTCATTGTAACCTAATTGCATATTACGTGCAAAAAAACATAGTTCTCTTTGGCTACCTCCACAGGAAAAAAAATTGCGGGGTAAACGTTGTCCCTCTCCGATGAAAATGTTAATATGGTAATGTTCATGAAGAGAAAGAAGCACCTTATGAAAGGTGACCTTGCATGAAGAACATATTCTCATGATATTCCNCAAGGTGACCTTGCATTAAGAACATATTCTCATGATATTCCAAATACCATAAAGAAGAGTCCTCCACGTGGTCTTACGTAGTTTGTAACGTATTTTGACAATAAGTTTATTATTAAAGAGACACACAAAATATTATGTTTTTATTTACCTTCTCTACCTTGCCCACCTTCTAAATACCTATGTTTTAATGAACTAGTGCACGTTTCACTAATAAAACTATCCTTAATTACTAGTGCACGTTTCACTAATAAAACTATACTTGATTACTTGACTTAGAATTTAAAATTTTCAATTAACTTTCATCGGTTCCGTAACAATAAAATAACGCCTGAACGATTGACGGAAGTCAAATTTCAGATTAACTTTGCCCACCTCAACCTAGCAGTAAGTTGGTAGACCGTAAATGGGATAGACGAGTGTTGACAGGGAACAAAATCAATAAAGAAAAATATATTGCCAAATAAAATACATATGCATAAATAATAATAAATTAATTGTCAAAAAACAGTACAGACTTTGTATGACCACGTGGATGACAATAAACTAAATTACTCTTCGGAAGCAAGCAAGGGACCATCCCATCAATTCCGATCAAGGGCCCTAAGGCAGAGGCGGATTCAAAAATTTCAGCAAAAGTTCCTAGATAAGATAAAAAGTTTGCTGCGAGTTATAATACTAATAGAATGTCAATATGTTTGTAATATTACGCAAAAAATTACATGTACAAGTTATTATCGAATTATGGATTATTCTAAGTATAGTGTTTAAAAATCATAAGAGTTGAAAAAATACTAAATTTACGATTTATTGTTACAATAAACACGTCCCTAGACAAAGCCTAAAAATCCTGCATAATAAATCCGCCTCTACCCGAAGGAAAAACGGAGAAAAACCCGGGCCAGGATGGGGCTACAGAATTAATGTACAACCGTGCCAAAGTTGAGTACAAATAAAATTAATTAATATGAGCCATACGGCAACACAACCATGCAAGAAAATAGTTTTTGAAATTTGTTATAAGATATTTAAAAAGTGCTACAGCAATGGCGTGATACAGTACAAGACGAATTTAACTTTTATTAAAATCAATAAATTCTTTTACAGTGTAGAAGCACTGGTACAGGAGGTAGTTTTTAACCGCGGATTTGAAGAGATTCAATTTCATAATGTCTTTTATATTCTTGGGTAAAGAATTATATAGAACGATTTCTAAATGATAAGGTGGAAAAAAGTGGTTGACACTCTAGAGCGATGAATACTACTATTACGAGTATTGTGTTCGTGAACGAGACTGTTTCGTATAAAGCAAGGGTGACAATCCAGTAATTCGGTCTTAACAAACAAGACGGTTTCATAAATATAAATGCAGGGAAGTGTTAAGATATTTAATTCCTTGAATAAAGGTTTACAAGAGATTCGGGGGTGAGATTTACAAATTATCCGAACTATCCTGTTCTGAATTCTGAAAGTTTGAATACTCTGACCGGAATTACCCCAGAAGGTAATGTCGTAACGTAAATGGGAGTACACGTTTGCAAAATATACGCAACGGGATGTACTTGGACTAACTGCGTTAACTAAGTTTCGGAATGCGTAACACAATTTGCTTAATTAGGAATTAAGATTGTCAACGTGACAATTCCATTTGAGGTTGTCTTGAATATGGAGACCTAAGAATTTTGTATTCGTAACAGTTTTTAATTGTGTTCCGTTTAAAGAAAGAGAAACC
>NNCF01131505.1:61808-116000 GCA_002313205.1 Laupala kohalensis | reverse complement strand
GGCGGAGCAATAAGAGTCTTGGAGCAATACGAAGTTTCGACAAAATACGTTTCAGAAACAACCAATCAAATTTCTAGTGGGGAGAGCAGAAAAAGATAGATATTCGAGAGTAGAAATATTCAGTGGGGGGCGGTCACATGAACAATTTTTCAGATAAAAAGAGTGGATTCGGAGCTTTTGAGGAGGAGGATGACGAAGTAGACGATGAGAGGAGAGGAGATAGCAGGGGTGTAAACCACTACACCACCCATTCGCCTTCCACAACTGTACGCCATTTCCACCCATACCTAAACCCCGGAAGACCTGAGACACGTCCCCATACAGGAGATATGTGAACAGGCGGCACACTATGCTGTGGGCACTTTATTACCGGTTTCACACGAACTTACGTGTTAAAGTTCGTTATGTACATATTTCGTACGTGTACCTCTAAACACGTGTAGAAGATATGTGATAACTTTCGGTCAAGTGAAAAGGGCGACGAGTCGGGAATCGAACCCGGGACTCCTGCTTTGATCGCAGGGGTGTTAACCACTACACCACCCGTCCACCTTCCACAACTGTAACCCTTTCGATCACAAATACTATTTTCTATGTCAGCAAAACAGGATGATGCGCTCCACAGCAAACATGTCCGGAAAAATAATTGTTGGATTATTTGGTCTTGTACAACGTAATAAAGGTTTATTTTCTTTCTTCGTCATTATTAATATTATACATGGTGATATTTTACAAACACTTTGAATGTTCTTGTTAAATTTCCTATCGAAAATAAACATTTAAAAATAAATAAATAAAAATAAATTACCACAAATACAACTACGCGTGCAATGCAATCACAAAATTCAGGAACCTTTGCAGATAGCAGAAAACTGCGCGCAAAGAATACTGTCAAACTCTTCTTGTTTTATAAGCTACTTACAACTTCGACAAGAACACTATATATTATTCCACGTATGAGTATTATTCACTTGACATATTTTTTTCATTTTGTTTCCTGACTATTAGGTCACCCTGCCTCTATAGCAATCGCAATACAGGGTCCTGTTTTCGACAGCGAAAGACAGACTAAAAAAATTATTCTCTGACCCACCAGACTTATTCTTATAGTGCTGACAATATGTATGTACTACGGAAAATCTAGCCAACAAAACGAATGCTTCTGACATCCTATAACTTCCACCTCCTTATCCTCCGCGAAAATTAGCTGTTACCGGATACCTCAACTTTGCACTGTATACACGTTTCAGGGATTGGATAATAATTAGCTCGAGTTAATCTTTCAACCGTTTCTACCTCTGTCTTTACAGAAATATGTGTCACAGCAGTAACAGAATCTCTCCAACAATCATTTTTGTGTATTTTTATTTTATGTTGTATAGTTTTTCATGTATTTCCGTTTATGAAATTTCATGTTAATACTTTGTACGTATTTTGTGATTGTAAATTTTGTGTTATGTGGAAAAGAAAATAAATTATAAGAATAGGAGAAGAAAACGTTAGCCTGCCGAATTCTAAAAAAACATAAATGTAAAATTATTTTTTTAATATTAGGATAATCCTATGAAAAGTTTGATGACAAAACGTCTCAAATTATCGTATTTCCCTTGAAAACTATTTGACTAATATGAAAACGTCCAGGATTATACAATAGCTGATTAGCAAAATAAATTTTGCAGGCAGCAGTGAAGTCAGTGTACCCACAATTTTCTTTTTTTCACATAACTCAATAGACCAGATGGTAATACAATGAACAAAACGTTCACATGTGACCACTAAGCATTATTGCTCTTGTAGTACAGTTAATAATATGCGTACATTCTGATTGAGTTAATTAGGTTTAATGGAGTTTCGACAACTAAGGCCATTGACGCACGTACATTCTGATTGAAATTGTATTTCAATAAGAATAATTTAAGTAGAACATGTCATCTACACACCACCTCTACGGTACCTTCGTTTGTTTTTCATCAGTTTCGAAAATCCATGGCCATCCACATTGAAGTTAACTTAAGCAACAATGGCTTTTCAAGAAGATTGAAAGATTAAAAAATACTCTTAATATATAAGTATTCACTGCGAAACTTGTTTTAGAAGAAAATGAGGGACGTTTTCAAACTCAGTAAATTTTTACGAATAAAATATTACCATAGGAGTACCATAGACAATAAAAATAGAGAAACAAACACATAAAAGTCACTCACTTATTGCATGAAACACTTTCGGCTTCCAGCCTTCTTCGGTCACGTAGAAAATGAACCGCTTCTTCATTCTTCGGTTTACGTTGACCTACCATCAGATTGAAGAAAAGAGGAGGGAAATTTGAATTGAAATTTTGAAGAATTAAGAAGAACTTATTGTCTATTAAAACCAGGATAGGGAGAGGCACTTACGGACGAGATGAAACCTAATTCACCTGTTGTTACATCTATGGATTGTGAATGTTTGGGGAGAGTTCCTCATAACTTTAAAATATTTATATATTTTGTTATTATTCAATTTAGCGTGGAAGGGGACAGGTAGAGAAGAAATGGATTTATCACAAGAAGCTCTTTGATTATTCATCCTGAAGTTGAGAGGAGTTGTTGCTACATAAAAACTAGAGGAGTGCATAAAAACTTTTACAGATCGTGCAACGTAGAAGGTAAATGGAACTTGTATTCACTCGACTGTCGGATTTTGTGGGTGAATTGAGTGAGAGAGCTAGTGAAGGACGCGAAATCAACTTCCACGCCTAGATTTTTCACAAAGTTTTGTGCCGGTTGAGAAAGTCAGAACGGAAGTATATGCTTGTTGTTACTTAATAATTTTTGGAGGTTAGTTGGTTGTTAATAGATCAGAAGAGGGGGTTTGTTGAAGAGTGATTTAGTGGAGGCATTCATGATGTGGGTGGCAACTATAGAAATGAAGGTATTTTATGCGTTTGTTGGTTTGATATGTACTTTTGTTTTGATGGTTTGGAACTCCGAGGGTGAGATGTTGAAATCCAGGAAATTTACTGATTTGTGTAAGAGAGTGGGAATATATCTATGTGGGCATAGAATCTGAATTATTCAATTCTGAATTTCCCAAATATTTAAAATAGTGTAATAAATTTTATTGATAATATTTGGTGGAATATATTATTTACATATTTGATCATTATGTACGTTCGGTTTTCCGTGCAACACACACACAGATAAAACTAAGAAAATTCTTATCCTTGCGAGGAAAAAAATATAAAAATTATCTCCTAGGAATGCATTTTCTGTAAAATGACACCTAAGAGAAAACCGGACAAAGGGAAACATTAAATAAAGTATGTTCGTAATTGTCTGTGTGATGGATTTGCACAATATATTTGAGAAATTTATTACAATACTTTCTTTTCACTACATAAAAAATCTTACATTTTAACAAACTTACTTGCATTTTTCTTTTTTTCCATCAAAATTACATTATACTCTCAGTACTATTAACCATGTCTTCTACAGAGCGAAACTATTATTTACACTCATTTAAACCACTCCTTTCAGAAATATATGCAACAAGATACACTAATTTAAATTGCACTTTCACTCGAGTCTCAAAATATAGTTTGAAAAATTCTAAATTAGTTCTAGAATTCAGGGAAAGCATTTGAAAATTTTGATTTAAATACTTACACACCTGATTTAATTGATTCATTTGAACAACACATTCGAAAAATGACTCGTGAATAGTTTATGTTAGAACACACAATTCAAAATACATAGTAATCAGTCTACTGATTACTATGAACGTAAATAAAATAATTCTTTCTCAAAATTAAATGCGCATTTTACAATTTAATAAAATTAATCAAGAATTAATCTGATCAATTATGGTTAGAAAACAAATTTTAACACCGCATTCTTATGACTAACATACGATTTTATACAAATCTACTTCTTCTTGCGTACGATACAAACAATTTTGAAATAATCATGAAATTAAGTAACAAAAAAAATAAGTTATTCGCTTAGAACTCCAAAATTCAGTTTTTAAATTCAACTACAGGGAACATTTTTTAAAATCTCTCCTCAAATGAAACAGCATTCATATTGTGTCCTATTTTACAAGAGGTTAATTTCTCCATCCTCCATCAAGTTCATGTCATTCATATTTATGTTCAAGACTCGACCGAGGGATCGACACTAATTGCATTGCCTTGATCCTCCTTGGACCGTTGTTGTTTCTTACATGTGCAAATGACATTTCAATGAACTTACACAAAATTCCGTTCGCATCATATGTATGCTGATGATTTTCAAATGTACGTTAGCGATAAGAAAACAGAGATCAATAAACTTATTAAGAACGTAAATCACGATCTTAGTGTTATTGAACACTGGTCCACTAAAAACGGTCATAAACCTTATCCTTCCAAATCTCAAGCAATGATAGTCGGATAGGCTCTTTCTAATAAATTCTTAGAGAGTATCAAGGTGTTTCCCATTTTACTAAATAATTCACCTGTTTTACTAAATAATTCAATGGTATTCAGAAGTTCGAAATCTTGGAGTAATTTTAAACAAAACTCTGACTTGGGATTGCCATGTTCAGTATATTAGTAAGAATTTCTTTTTCCTTCCATGTCTAGAAATGTCTACAACGATATCTACCAACCACAACTAAAGTTTTGATAGTAGAATCAATTATCTATCCACTTATTGACTATCGTGATACTGTGCACAATTATCTCCACAAGAAATTAGACAGGAAACTCCAGTCCATACAAAACACATGTATCCACTATATTTTTGATTTTACAAAATTTGATAGATGGAAGATGTCATTGGCACTTCTTTGAAGTGCACTCATTGGGTACAATCACATCTTCCATCACAAATGGCAATGGACTAACCTACATCCGATACCTCCTTCCGTGCAGGTGACGTGCTTGACGCCTTCCTCTTATTTCTCATGATGACTGACCAAAGGCAATAACTCACTATAAATATTTATTCTATATATAATAGAGGTCAAACATTATACACAAGGAAGTATGATGACTAAGCCAACATCTCACCACCAAGGTCATGAAGAAAAAGTAAAAGCAGGAAACAACAACACTTCAATGCCATTAAAAACATATATAAACGCGACCATCCGATAACAAAATTGTCAGTATGCCTTGTGATCTCTGTACACACTGACGTGTATCCTGTCTCTGTGAAGACTGCGCACCATCTACACACATCGATCAAGACTTCTGCATCGAGTACTCCGCAGTCCTAGAGCAACTCACTCTGGAACTACACCAGGTAACAAATACCAGCATTTCTAATATTAATAACAATGAATGCATGGACATGGGAAAATCAATCCGCGGATCCCAATACGTATCCAATGATAACAAGCTCATCGACAAACAGAACATTTCGTCTTTCACCGAGATTTTACACGATTCAGTGCCAATATCTAGACAACAACTTTCCAACGAAGGATCAGTTACTGGTTCTCACACAAATACTCCAATCCGCCGACGAAACAGTTCAGATATTCCCGGATCAGCTAAACGACTATGTTCGGACAGTCCAACTTCTGAAATTGAAACAGTACCAACAAATGATATTCTTGACGTTAACAAATATATCGTCCCGAGCGTTTCGGAAAACAGCAGTCTCAGATTTAAGAGCAACGTATCCCTTACTACTTCATCCATTATACCTTTATCACTAAGAAATGACCAACTCACATGCAATGAAAATATACAATTTACAGGGGAACGTAGTCATGTTATGTCGAATGAAAATGGGAGACGGAACCGGGATTCAAACCCGGGACCTTGAGCTTTACGCGCTCATGCGCCTACCGACTGCGCCATGCATGAGTGCGTAAAGCTCAAGGTCCCGGGTTCGAATCCCGGTCCCGTCTCCCATTTTCATTCGACGTAACATGATTAATCTGTTACCTGGAGGTGAGGTTCACCGCAATCTAAGAGATTTCTATGTAGGGGAACGTAGATATTCTACTTCAGTGTCTAATGAACAGAGGATCGGAGTTAATTCAATTCTTGCTACCAACACCGGACAATCTTCCACGGACAACGGAAACCAACATACTTCTCCATTACGAACTCCGCCAACACCGAATGTCTTCACTTTCTCACCAAACGCTACCGCTGCCCGCCGCATCTTCCACGGCGAAGAAGATTCGTACAGCAAAAAGACGTCTGTATTTTGCCAAGCAACAGAACACTTCCTCGGTACCTACGATATCCAACCAGATACCAACAGCAGAAAATATTACTACACATTCGTCACCCGTAAATCAGACAGCTTCGATAGTTCCTTTCAACAATACAAATCAACACTCAGTACCAACAAATGCAAACGACCAACATCATTCGCCTACGCGGACCACGGAGACCACATTCACTTCGTCTTCAAATTCTCCACCGGAAATTCATCAAGATTCCTTAAGAGACTTGCTCAAACACTTACTTGGTCAAATCAGTTGTATACAGAAGCTAATCTTACAATTCAAAGAATTAAATACTTCACAAAATTCCTGCTATATATCGTCCGATATGGTATCAGGACATTCCACGTCTTTGGAGCTGGGTTCGGTGACATCATAGAACATATAGCAAATATATTCAGTTCCGTAACCGAAACAGACAATCACACCATCGAAGAAATTTGTCAAAATTATTGTGAAGACAATAAAACACTTCGCAATTTAAATAAAAATCTCCAGTCTGAAAATAGACATAATGTTATTGACGTACTCGAGGAAATCAAAACGCAATACTCATTTCAATCATACCTAGATTACTTACGTTTAGTACCACATGATATCAAGACCAGGCTTTTGAAAGAACATGCTACATCCATAAAATTATACATTATGCTCTGTCAAATGACTAACGCAGAGAACAAAGAAATTCTCAGAAATACCATAAAATCAGGAGATACCTCATTCCATTTTTCGTTGAACTATACAGTTTAATGTCATCCATGTAGAGAAGGCGACTCAGGAAGAAATTAGATTCCTTTGCAGTGATCTTGAATCCATTTCCAGATGCTCGGAGTAATTGTGATAATCCATTCATGGCCATTATTATCATTATTATTATTATTATTCCATCTTTTTGGCGACTTTCTATCAGTTTCTTGTGGTTGGAGGAGTCAGAGGCTTGTCTTAACCGCATTTATGGTAATTTTGTTTTGGAGAGAAACATCAAGGAGTTATCATCAAACATCGCGTATATAAGAATCGCCGAACTATTCGAGTTTCGATTTAATAATGAGTATAATTTAGACAGATTTTTCTTAATCGTTAACGCAATAGCATTTATATGTGCCTTCCAGGTTAATTTTGTGACTAAATGTATTCCTAAATATTTTATATGAGTATTTGAATCGACCCAGGTTATTTCCTCGTTATAAATTTTTAAGGGTGTTAACTTAGGAATTTTTTGCAGTGAAAATATTTTTGCTTACGATTTCGTGGGGTTTAGAGCTTATCTCCATTTATCAGTCCATTCTATCAAGGTAATTAGGTCATCCTCGAGGTAGGTCTTAACAGTGAACGTATTGTTGGTTGATAAAAATAATGCTGTATCATCGGCAAAAAGGGCTATTTCCAAGTTTACTAATTTGGGAAAATCAGACGTATAAATGGAAAAAAGGAGAGGGGAGAGAGCGGAGCTTTGATGCACTCCGGCAAGGATAGTTTGTGGCTAAGAATGAGAGCCGTTTACCCATACTGTGAAAGTTCTAGTTGTTAAAAACTTTTAACTATATTCTGTATGTACATGGGTACACCTAACAGTTTCATTTTATAGAGTAAGCCCTCATGCCAGATCCTATCGAAGGCTTGTGATATGTCTAAGAAAACATTTAGGTTATATTGCTTAGACTCGAAAGATTTGGCAATGAATTCAGTTAGTCAGAGAACTTGGTGAGTGGTCGAATGCCTTTCTCGGAATCCAAATTGCTCGAACGGGATAGCATTCGCTTCGGTCAAGAATTTGTTGAGTCTTTCCTTTAGAAGTTTTTCGAATATTTTACTGATCGAGGGAAGAAGTGATATTGGTCCGTAACTTTTTGCTGAACTTAACTCTTTTCCTGGTTTGTGAATTGGTATTATCTCTGCATGTTTCCAGGTTGTGGGAAAGTAACCTCTTCTTAATGCTGCATTGAATACTGCGCAAATATATTATGATATGTTAAATAAAAATGGGAGACGGGACCGTGATTCGAACTCGGGATCTTGAGCACAGCTCGCTCATGCGCTTTCCAACTGCGCCATCCCCTACGCCTCCCGGGCTAGTAATGACCTAATTAATCAGTTACCTGGTTGTGAGGTTCACCGCAGTTTAAGAGAATTCTATGTGTTTGTGAACCAGAATTGGAAAATATGACCCAAAACAAAGTACTTCCTAAGGGAGTCGCCTCATATGAGGAGCCTAGTCTCTACGAGACCACCTCAGAGGTCTTTGGGTCACGCAAGTTGAATGAAAATAGAGGACGGAGGCGAACGGGATGGCGCATTTGGAAAGCGCATAAGCGCGCCAAGTTCCAGGTCCCGAGTTCGAAACTCGGTCACGTCTCCCATTTTCATTCAACATCACATAATTAATCTATTACCTGGCGGTGAGGTTCACCGCAATTTAAGAGATTTCTATGTATATATGCTTGCTTTCTTTGGCATTTCTTTTAAGATTTTGTTTGTAATTTGCTCATGACCAGCAGATTTGTTCGGACCGAGGGCTTTTATTTGTTGCTCTATTTATTTGGGAGAAACGAATTTTATTGGAAGATCAGCAGTGAATTCGGTATTTCGCATTTCTTCAAGGATGTTGTCGTTAAATTTTATGAATTTAAGGAATTATTAACAAAAGAAGATGCAAAGTGAGTTGATTTCAGACTGTCATACTTATTTGATCCGTTAACAGCGGTATGTTTTGTTTTTCACGTGATAAGCGTTTCACTGTTATCCATTGCGCTCGAGAGGCAGGATGAATTTGGGTCAGGGAGAATTGAAATTTTTTTAACCGAAATGTTTCTAGGTGTTCCTGAATTAGTCTTCCTAGTCGGTTGATCTTCTTTAGTTTCTTCTGAGCAGTATATTTGCCATGACCATCTAAGGAGCCTTTTCCTTTTTATTAGGTTTTGTATAAGGTCTGGTATTTGTTTATTTTTCATTCTGAATTCGCAATTTGTTGTTAAGTAAGAGTTACTTACAGAATCTTCAATTATTGATGTCAGGTTGATTATTGACATGTCTATTTTTACATTAGAATCTAGATGGTTGGGTTTGTTCAATTTGTTTGTCGTAAGTGTATGGAATTTTACCCAATTTACTGTTCCCTTAATCATTTGAGACCTACCTGGCTTGGGTAGAATATTAGCGTTAAATGTAATTATAACTGGCGTATGATCAGAATTTAACTCTGGTAGGGTGTGTTGAAATAGTTGTCCATTGAAGTATTTTGAAAGCACTAAGAACAATATATCAGGATTGAATTTCTTGTTGTATGGGTTTGGAGAATGTATTAAAATATTATGTGACGTTAGTACTTTCTGTTTTTTGCCTGCTTTATTGGTTGATTTACAACCCCATCTGGTGTGTTTTGCATTGAGATCTCCACATACTAGCACAGAGTTTTGGTCCGATAGATGCGGAAGTATATTATTTTCGTTAAATTGTTTGCTAGGGGTCTGTAAATACATTTAATAGTTATATTCGGTGCATTTTTCTGATTTACAGTTATTCCTATAGCTTCTACTTGAGTATTTGAAAAATTTTGAATTTGATGATGTTATAAAGAAGAGAGAATTATAATAGCTACACCCCCAGAAGGTTTAGTGCTTAGTCCGTCTTTCGATAAATATTATAACCTGCTATTTTGAACTTGGGCGAGGTATTTATGTGTGTTTCTGATACACACGCTATATCAATGTTATAATATTTTATAAAGTGGGTGAATTCTTCTTTCTGTCTTATTAGACTGTTTGCATTCCATTTTAATAAAATTAAATTTGTTTTATTTGAAAATATTCTCTGTTATTAGGAGTAGGATTGCTTGAATAGTGGATTGAATTATTGTTTGGATCTGAGGCATAATTGCTTTTATGACTTCTGTAATGATTTATCTAACTAAATCTTCCTTGTTTAGTGACATTGCGCTTGAGTAATTTGACGTTTTGCCTTGACTTGCTACCTGAGCGTACGAGGTATCACTGTGTTACGGGGCTGACATTACGCAAAGGTTTATAATATTATTCAAAGCTGACATTACGCAGAATTTGATAGTATATTTCCAGGGCGGATCTTTAAATCGATAGTATAAATAGTTAGTGTCATTTTAATCGTGACTCGCCAGACGGATCTCCATGGCGTCAGCCGCGAGAGATAAGAACTTTTCCTGTTTGTCCCGTCTTTGTGGTGGGGTTTCCAGAGAACCTATTTTTCTCTGTGGTCGAGCCCGAGATGACACACGATCGTATGACTCGCCACGCCACTGCACTCTGTCACCCCCCTCCATGTGACATTCCTCCCTCTTTCTTCCTAATTGCATTTAAATGCATAAGACAACGCCTTACCATCTCCACAAATTATCGTAGAGCCGTGTGCAATGACTCCCTTCCCAATGACTTCTCCTACCATGAAGAGCTCCTCAATACATTTAAATATCCACATGGAATTCCCCACCCCTACCAGGGCAGTTTCAAGGGTACGTGGCGCTTTCGGGAAGTTACAAACCAATCCTCCCGCACACCCCTCCCGGTTACTTAAACTGGTGACCGCCCATCCGAGGGCCTTGCCTTCTCTTCTGCTTCTTGATCGTCATCTCTTCTATGGGGAACTCGCTGGAGACGATGTGACGTGCCCGAGACTGGGTGTGTCGGCGACGGGACGCAAGAGCGTCCCGCGCGGCTTCACGGAGCGCAGCCGACAACAGTTTTGACAACAGTCTGTATTGACGATAATCGGAAGCATATGGAACATTCTAAATGGACCTTGACGTCCTTACGAGTCTTTAGAACATGCTAATGCAATATATTGATCTCTCGCTCCAATAAGGGCATTTAACATAACTATGTAATCTCTTGCTCATGGGAGCATCATTATAACTTTTTAATTAAAGCTCTCTTCGAACTTATGTGCAAATTCAATTATCAAACCTTTGTTATAGTTTATGTGCCAATGTTTTATTAATCAAACGCCAAAAACCTGAATAGAGAATTACTCTAACTATTGCCCAGCGAGTATTCTAATTATTTCCTCTAGGGTCTATCCTCTCCCGACGTTGGGACAAAGACAACACTAAATATATACATAGCAACGACCAACGCGACATTGTATATTATTGTTGTATCGCAATGGACCAACGCGACAACTGCATTGAGGTGGCCTCGCTTGACGATGGTCTGGTAGTGGAGGGAATCCAGTTGCGAAGTTGGGAGGTTTAGATCTAATGGGGTTAGGATTTGTGTAAATATAGAGTGAGGTATTCGGTTTAGTCTTAAAGATGCACATTTCTTAAAATTAGCTGAGTGCATTCCTCGGCAATTTACACATCTTGGAGATGTACCACTAGAATTGAAACATATTGAGAAATGGTGATATTCTAAACATACATCTGGGTACTCTATTACAATTGTGGTGGGAGTGACCATAACGCTGGCATTTTTTGCTCTGAATGAGATTTTTAGGCTTATTCCACTTTGACCACAGCGTAAAACAGCATTTGAATAACTGTGATGTCTGCGTTATTTTCAACCTGTATAGCACATAATGGAATAGAAATCTTATTTTTATAAAGTCTAGAAATTTTAATTACAGGGTAATTTAAGAATTTTAGGTCTGACGTAACCTCGCCTTCCTCGTAGTCTGTTGGGATATCCCTTATTATAACTTCTCTAGTTTTTTGTGTTGGGTCTTTAAAGGAATGGAACTCTACTTGTTCTTTCCTACAAAAAATTATAACTTTTCTGAAATCTTCAATAGTGGATGGTCTGATTTTAACTGATTTATGAAATAATTTGGTATCAAAAGTCTTATGAGTAATCTCTTTTAAATCATTTATCAGTAGTTTATAGTTTTCAACATTATGAATAAAAAATTGGGGAATAACAGATTGTTTCTCTTGGTTTTCGTGCACTTCATTTGACACTGAATTTAACAATGCTTATTTATTAGTGGTTGAAATGTTTCCAACAACGATTTCCTCCATATTTGAATGATTACTAAGTAATTGTTTTGCACTATCTGCATTTTGACGTTTACTCTGGTTATTTGTTAAGTCTTCGTAATTTTGTCTTCTTCTCTTTGTACCGAACTCCACTGCAGTGCCTGCTGACTCGTCATACCTGTTAAAAGTTTGTGGTTGCGAAAAGGTTTGTTCTTCGTTGTCTCCTTTGTTGTACAAGACGTCCATGGTCTTGCGTATTACTTCGCCTGCATTACACTGGTCTGGGGTTTGGGTCGAATTTGTATGTTGAAGATGATTTTCCTCTCCTGTAGGACTACTATCACTCCTAATCATGGAGGCTACCTCAGCAGCCCCTGATACGGGGCAGCTGTCTGTTTTACACCGGCTGTCACTAGCAATTGCTATTCAATACTTCGGTTCCCGCACAATCGAGTTAAAAGAAAACACTTTAAGATTTTTCTAATAAATGCTCTCACTATCGAATAATTAATAATAGTATACCACAAGTTGATTGAATGAGTTGACCACTCGTATAAATCGTAGCAAGTTTCACGACTTCACAGGGCAGAGGAAAACTGTGTAATCGCTTCCCTGTTCCGATGGAACTGCAGTGTGTAAATGAGGTCAGTATAGGCTGTCCAGAAATTTGCTTCTATTCCCAATACATTCAAAGTCCTATATATAGTTTGGTATTGATTCATCAATTTCTTCGTGCATTTTCGAGGGAAAAGAATTCTTAACATTCATACACACTTACGACATTAGACGTCATTGCTAAAATTTGAAAATAGTCTCACCTGGAGATAATTGGCAAAGATTCGAAGAGGTCTTAAAAACATTTCGACCGATTTCAATACATTTATTACACACTTTATAAAACTGAAAAGTAATTACTCCTTTTTGCGTAATGAATTTTCACTCTATCTCATCGGTGCGAAGTACGGAATGCGGTGTAGCAATCTAACTCAGAATTAACTGACGAATCAAAATGCTTCCAGGTATATTTTCAAAATTATGAATTTTAAGACACCAGAAGTGGAGCGCGGTGTGTAAATGAAGTCGGTATGAACCTCTCAGAAGAAAGATTCCATTGCCAATTCATTGAAAGTCTCAATGTCTCAATCTCAAGTTTGGTTTCGATGCATCAATTTGTCCTTGAGTTATCGGGGTATCAAACTTGTTAACATACATATGTTACTGAAAATGTGCCTTACTGAACATTTCGGGATGGGAATCTACAAGGAACTGATCTTAAAAGGCTCGTCGTGCTTCCACAGTATATCTGCGCCGACGCAGTATCATAGATTCTTCCTCATAAGAAAATCCCACCTTTCAGTTAACAAGGAGACGTACCTGGGAGAAGTCGAATAACATCTTACCTGTCAAATAGTTCTAGTGCCGCCATCTTGTGGTGAATCCTTGAGTTAGTGTCTATTCCCTCCTCTATCGTCAGGGTGGTGGCTTATGCTGCGGGAAGGGAAGGTTAAAAACATGGTCGGGTACATCATGGTGTTCGCTCTATGTGAAGTGGTCTCAAACGTTGAATGTGCATTAATAGTCAAATGATCTACTAGTAAAAGAACGGACTTTCAGTCGTTCATCATCCATACTATCCGTGGCACGTAGCTGTCTTCAAAAAAGTCTGAAACAAGAGTTTTTATCTACGGCATGTTCGATCCAAGGTGCTTCCGCAATCATTTCTAGCGATGTTGTGGAATAATTTTCTTCGGCACATATATTCATACGCATACGACTTTGGACGTCATCGCCAAAATTGAAAAAAAATACTATTTTTGAGACAATTCGCCAAGATGCGAAGACATCTTAATTTTTTTTGATTGATTAGAATACTTTCCTTACACACTTTGTGTAATTGGTAAGTAATAACCATTTTTTGCGTGATAAATTTTCGCTGTATGTCGAAAACGGTGTGACGTACAATAATACGGTTCAGCAATCTATACGCAGAATTAACTGACCTATCAAAATACTTGTATACTTTTTCACAAAAATTTGAAGTTTAAGAAACGGAAGTGGAACGTGGTGTGTAAATGACGTCGGTATGAGGTGTCCATAAATAGACTTTTGTTACCAATGCATTAAAAGTCAAATCTCAAGTTTGTTTTCCACGCATCAATTTGTTCATTGGTTATCGATGGAACGAAGTTTTTAACAAACATACATATACACACACACATACTTGCATACAACATTCGACATCATTTCCAAAATTTTAAAATAGACTCTACTGGAGCTAATTTGCAAAGATCTGAAGAGATCTGAAAAGAAAGTTTTGTTTTGATGCATTAATTTGTTCGTGAGTTATCGGAGGAACAAAATTCCTAACATTCATACACACAGACACATTTACACATACGACTTAGTACATCATCGACAAAATTTAAAAATAGACTTTCATGTAGCCAATTCGCGAAGACCCGAAGAGGTCGCAATTTTTTTTTTGACTTAATACAATACTTTCCGTACACGCTCTGTGTAATTAGAAAGTAAAAACTGTTAATACAAAATTATAGTTCACTGATAAGAAGTTTTCTTCTAATTGTCTTGACGGGTGAGGAGGTTCTTCAAAATACGGAATTTATCAAAATAAGTAGCTTCGTTTTTTTTGACACACTATGATTTTAAGGCAATTACAATAAGGCTTTATCTTAAATTACAATATTTAAACTCTGAAGCTGTATACACTTCCAACATAAAACCATTATTGTGTCATACTTGATCTAATAGTTTTTCATACTGTTAGTATTCTTTTCAGTTTCATCATTTTTGTCCGTCAAAAGGTGATGAAGTAAAGTAGGTGAAAATTCACTTGCTTTACAACGCCTTGTTATGAACCTTATGAGGCTGCAGTAACATGTGTATATGTAACATATTTATTTACATGAAAGGTCTTCAATTCAATTAAAACAATTAAGTGATATGTAAAATTTAAAAAAATCACGATGAAAAAACAACTTTTTTTTTCATAAAATGATTGTTAAGGTACCATTAATTTTGAAAACTCAATGGAATGGAAAGTATTAGTTGTGAAGCGCACGACGTGACAGTACTGATGGTTGCATCACAAAAGAGTTTAAGGGATATGGGAGTTTCTAAATAATTAGTAGCTTTTAAACAGATTCCACTTGCAGTTGTATTGTGTGTTTCGGATTTTTAATGTTAATCTGTCTAGAATAAAGTAAATCAGAGTTTGGTCTCGATGTTAACCTCAAAAAAATGAAAACTCGGAGGTTAAACTTTCTAGAAATTTCTCAGATCAATTTTTACAATTGCCTAAATATTATAGAATACTTTCTAGTATTAGCTTCCAATTTTTAAAATTCTAGTAATAATATTTTTGTATTAATTGCAAACTCCAAGTGATTTACCCCCTCCGGATTATCCAATTCGATCGGGCCTCCTGTGAGTTGTAATGACAAAAAGCAGCACGATAAGTGGAGCCTGAAAGACGACGCACCGCACAAAAGGATATGCATTTTTTCATTTATTTCAGCCATGGTAAGTTATTGTAAGTCTTCCGACGGAGTCACAACAAGGCTCTTTTCAAAATATTCATTGTTCAATAATAACTTACATATCTAATATGAATTAACTCCATTACAAATTTTCATATCTTAAAAAATAAAAATCTCCCCTTTTTTCCCTATTTCCCAAATTCATCTATTATCCTTCTTTTTATATTTTTAAATCATCTCTCACATTACCCATCTGTGTCACAAAATATCGAAAATCAGCGAACTTTTCTTTTCTGTCCATCCGTATGATCTTGCCCTCTGTGCCAAATACTCCCAGCCTTTTCATTTCCTTAACATATCTCGCTCGTTCTTCTCCATACCATTCACAGTCCCACATCTGATGTTCTCGGGTTTCTTCTTTCTTTCCATAATGCATATCTTTTCTTTCCGTATTCCTCTCTTTAGAAGAAAACTATTGAAGCTGACATGTCATGTGATGAATTCGATTACATACTATTTGAGTCGAAACCATTTTCAATATTTGTGTACAAATGCAACTCCTGGGATGTATTTGAAGGTTACTCACCCATTTAGTGTTTTCGTCCATCGTATTTGCCACGCCTGTACTATAATTTGTGTAATCTTTCCACTCCAACCCCTTTGTTTTTAATTTATTTCTTCTCCTACTAGTGTTAATTTTCCTGTTCTTACTTGCTCATATACGTAGTATATAGAAAGTTTTGTAATCGTGAAAAAATTCGAAAGCGAGAATTTGATGGAAATATCCGTTTTGGCGATCCCTGATTCTGAAATAGTGGTTTTTGGCATAATGTCCGTCCGTCTGTCCATCTGTGCGCAACGATTCTGAATAAACGGATGAACCACTTTAATTTGAATTTTAGGGCAGAAATCAATAAAAGACAAATTTCAAAGTACATCTAGCAACTTTGAGCATGAATATAGCTCGACCGAATATAGACGACCAAAATATAGAGGATCACGCCGGAAATGATCCTTTCACTATAGAATTTTTTCTCACTCTAATCTGCAGACGGAGAAATGTATATGAGAATGCATGTGCAATGGCTTTGCACCACTAGTTTTCTTTGTATAACATTATTTTATCATCCTGGTCAATATTATATTTTGTTATTTCCACACGAAACACTCCATAATATAACCGTTGGACGTTTTCTCTCATTTAGTCAATGTGTTTTAAAAACTGTAATTTTTCATCCAAATTTTTTCGTCAAAAATCCAGAAATTTAAGTGTTGCTGCAATTTTTATATTGTCTCCGTATAATTTGATACATAGATTTTGTCTATTCTTGCAACTATGGCCAAACCACATTACCCTGTTCTGTCACTAAAAGTTTTAATTTATTATCTGTAAACATGTTCTCTACTATTTTCATCACCTGCATTCTCTCATTCTGTATATCGATTCTACTGTTTCCCTCAATTATAACCGTGAGATCATCCGCGTATGTCACAAATTTTATCGATTGCTCTTGTAGTTTGTTTAATATTTTGTCCATTATTATGTTCCAAAACAAGGATCTCGTCGCTGAGCCTTGAGGACATCCTCCTGTTATCCTATGTAAGATCTCTTCACCTCCGATTCTTAGTAAACAATACCTATCTTGGAGATGTATGTATGTACTCGTTTTGCATATCGATGTGGAGATTACTCAAGGATGTGTTCCATCGCCGTTTACTCCACGCGCTCTGGCGCTTTGGCTTTAAGAAGTCATGGTGATGAGAGTTGGTGTGCAAATGAGATGAGGGATGAATGATGATGAGTGAATGTTGCGGTGGAATGATAGGCAGGGGAAACGGGAAAACCCCGAGAAAACTGCCACGAACACCGCTTCGTCCATTCTATTTGGATCGGACAGGGTTTATAACTGCGTCACCAGAGGTAGAAGGCGAGTACACTAGGCACTACGCCGCCACGGGTCGCCTGTCATGGAGATTTATTCGTGTACTATTATTCGTAAATAAGCTGATAATACTTTCCCGCGATTATTTTAACCAATATCTCCCAATTAGCATTACCAAAGGCTCCTGTAACATCCAAAAGGATATGCAATCATCCACATCGTCTTGTTATTTATTGTTTATTTGTAAAGATAGTAATAGAACCCAAAAGTAAAGGTATGTTACAGCAGTTTTCCAGAACCACAAGAATCGTTCGAACAAAAAGCAGTTTAAAAAATTATATTTGTGAAGCTTGCTCTACACCTTAATTACATGGACGGGGAAGAAGATACAGAGATGTTTGTGACGGGGAATGAAATGTATTGTACCGGCTTGTATTAATTTCACTCGAAAATTTTACTTACAAATTGAGCAACATTGAACAAACCAGGTTTGCAAAAGTCGGTAAATGCTTTGTAAATTGGAATTATTCCATGACCCAGTATTCACGGACGTACGATTTTAAATTTCGAAATAAATATACCAAACATTCGTTGGAAGAAAAAACGAGACGTTTTTGCAACGAATAAGGGTGCTGAGATTGGACAGGTCATTCAAGACGGAGGACCTTCCCCGCGAACACGTACGAGCGAGATATTCTGAGATATTTAGTGTAATGATATTCTGATTTAGTGTAATGATATTCTGATATAGTGTAAGTCAAAATTCAGCTTCAGTCGGTAAAATGACAGTTCTAGCATCCCCTAGGGATGGGGTGGGAAGAGGATGAAATTTAAAAATAAGCGAAAACGACCGATATTGGAGTTAAATACATTACTTTCAGGGTCACTGAAATGAATAGTGACATCCCCGATTCTGTATAAGTTCATGATCATCCCCGTTCACCCCATTAACCCTAGGGAAGGGTATATCACATAAAAAATAGTGAAAATGAAAAATTCACAGTGTTTGGCGTCGCTGAGATGAAAGGTGTCACCCCTGATATCGTTTAAGTCTTAATTCAGACACCATGGAAATGACACACTCCTTTATACCCTAAAGAGAGTGGAAATTATATGAAACGAAAAAAATAATTGAAAAAGACCGATTTACATCGAACACTTTTCAGGGTTGCTGAGGTGGATAATTAATCAGCCAATACTGTTTCAATAACATGGGGCTACGGTACCCTTGGAGCTGAGGGTGAGAAGGGAGGAACGTAAAAATAATGTGAAATGGCCTGGATTAGAGTCAAATTCATCGTCTCCGGGGTTACAGAGATGAATTATAAAATCAAAGGGGAGGGTGGGAATGGTGCAACACGTAAAAATTATCTAAAATGATTGCTGGAAGTGTCGAGTTTATAATATTTGCGGCAGATATAAGAATTTTAGCGGGACTACATTCATATCTACATTCGTAATCATTGTTTCATTCAAGACTATGACAAGTTAGGAATTGGTAAATACAAAACTGAGAATCTTCAACGTCATCGTGCACATGGTCTATTTTTTATTTTACTATCTTATGTTAATAAGAGAAGTTGTCAAATTAATTTATTATGTTTTAATATACCAGACAACCCGGCCAGAGTTGGGCGGGAGAAATAAGAAATAAGGTACATCGAATAATTTGATATTTCAAAACAATCTATTCTGAATGATCCTCTACAATACAAGTGCAAAGTCGTTAAAGTTTGAAATCTCAATCTTTAATAGTTTTTTGTCTGCGTTGATGAATGTATCGGAAAGTAAGAAAACCAGGAAGATACACCAAACATTTTCATCAATTTAAACATTATTTATTGAAAATTCAGGAGTTCCTTTTTAGACATTCCATGTATGAGCGTTAAAATACAAAACCCGCTAATATATATTGCGATATTTTTGATATATCAAATGGCTAGTGAGATGAAGCGAAAGTAATGTACCATGTCCGTACCACGAGGGAAAAAAATATTTGTATCACAATTCTTAAAGGAAAATATCTTAAAAAAGCCAGAAGTCAGTCTTTAGATATTTAAATCAAGAATGTTTACGTACAAAACCGATATATTTTATCTCCATTAATTTGCGATGGTTAATAAAAATGGCGGAAATTCAATAAAACACATTTTACCCTATCTTTGCCCTTAAAAATTGAAATGGACGCTTAAAAACGCATTGACGTTTTTCTTCTCGAGATGTGGTAGAGCCTTCTTCATAATTTAGCATTGACAGAAACGGAACGTTGACGTACAAAAATCGTGATGGTATCTTTATTCATGCCTGAGACACCGCAAAAATACAAAATAAACATTTCACTCTAATTGACCTCATTTAAATATTAATTTTGAAAACATCCTTTCACTGTGAGACTACAACACAGTTAAAAATGAATGGAAAATTGGACAATTATTTTATAGATCTTTGATACCACAATCTTCACATACAAAAATCGAGGTAATATATCAAATGGTTTCACGAGATACAGCGAAAATGAAGTACAATGCCGTTAACGCGAACGATGAAAACGTTGAATGAAGAATGAAAGTATGAAATGAAAAGTACGTAAAGAATGAAATATCAAAAAAATCTAAATTTCCATTATTACATAATCTAATTAAAATGTTTACATACTGACATTAATTCGATCTATACAGTTCTCAATTAGTTCATGAGATGGACGCTCTCAAAGCATCAATGTATCATAACTATGTAAATAAATATTGAGAACAATTTTCAATGCGTAATAAAAAGTATATAAAAATAAAAATTGAATTATCTAAAAATGCAAAACAATTATTGCCATATTGCACGTCATTATCTTGACGAAAGAGCGGAGTGGGTCTCTAAAGTCCCATATGTGAAATTGCAACATTCCGTCTCGGTACATCGAGTAAAATACATTTCAATCTAATCTTTCAATAAAGAACTTTTTCTAAAACAAATTTTTGTAAATAGAGTTCTATGATAAAAAGTTCAAAATTCAAAATTGAAAAAGGAAAACTAAAAAAATATACTTGTTTGGTCACTCGTTATAAGTGCGGAGCTAAAATTTCTATAAAAGTCCTCAGTATTTAAAATTTTACATTGCATTCCCTTCCCAAGAGTTAATTAGCTGAGAAGATGGTTTCGAAACAGGATCAGACAAACCTGTGCACGTAGGCTATGAAGAGCTCATTGTACGGCCCACGTAATCCTAGTAACGGCGTCCTATCACTGTGCCCTTGATTATGATCTGTGAATGTCAGGATCGAAGTTTTGTCCCGGTGTAAAGTCTCCAAAGTCCGTTCTTCTTCTCACCTCCAGGGTCTCACATTCCAGGATCACGTGACGCGCAGTTTCTTCAGTCCCTCCGCACAAACGACAGATTACGTCTCCGTTGAACAACCCTACCGTTTTTTAGGTGTTTCAGGACATGGATGTGTCCAATGATTAGTTCTATCACTGTCCAGATGTCTTCCATGTTCATGTGAATAAGGGATTTGACTAGGACAGGACTGGACATATTGACAAGACGTTTGCCTAACCTTTGACCGAGCAGCTGCATCCACAGTCTAAGCTGTGTTTCAACTGTCCATTTATGAACTGCGGTCCAAGTCGTTGAACGACTGATTCCGCATGAACGTTCCAGTCCGAAGATAGGTATCAGGGAACCTTTTTTCGCACGTTTATCAGTCTTTTCGTTCACTTCTATGCCTTGATGACCAGGCACCTATCTGAGCTCCTCCGTTTTGCAGATAGCAAGGGTTGAGAGACTCTGTACATTCCCAGACAAGTTTCGAGGATGTCTGGACAGAACCTAAAGCCTTTAAGAAAGCTTGACAATCTGAGAGGATGAGAATGCGGTTAACGTAGTAGCCCCTCTCAAGCCCTTTGAATGCACAAATAAGAATGGCGTGGATTTCTGCCTGAAATATAGTGCAGTATACCCCCAGGCTGCCGAAGACTTCTGTCCTAAGGGATTCACTGAATACCCCAAATCCGGTTCTTGTTCCCACGCGAGACCCATCTATAAAGAACACCAGTTGGTTTGCGGTACGCACCGGGTGGTGGTCCTAGTCGTTCCAGTCTGTTCGGGAACCGAGTTCGACCAAAAACGGTTTGTGTAAGAAGGATTCAGTTTGCATGAGTTCAGGTATCGTGTCCAAAACTGATCCTTTAAGCACTTCATCCGTAATGAGAGATTGGCCCACCATTTGTGTGCTCCCCGTCCAGTTGCCGGTAATAGCTAATCGGAAGGTCGCCATCCTTGTCTTTGAGGTGAATGTTAAGTGGTGCCAAATCTAATGTAATTTCTAATGTTACAGTAGGGCATCTATGGAATGCCCTAGTAATGCAAACACAGGCCAATCTTTGCAAACTTGATAGAATGCTCGTGGTAGTTTTCTATTGTGCTTCAGGCTACCAGATTACTACCCCATAGGCAATTTGTGATCGGATTACCGCTTCTTATAATCAATGGGATATATGAGGTTTGAAACCCCAAGTTAGCCCCACAGAGCATCTGACGGTTAAAAAAGACCACCGCTCTGTGGATAACATTTTTTGAGATGATGGTTTCAAGTAAGTTTACAATCCAGTGTGATTCTCTTGTATTTAACTTTCTCGGATGGGGTTACATTTTCACCGTTGAGTCACAGGTTGTCGACAGCGCCTTGGACCCTCCTTATGGTAAAAGGGATTAAAACAGTTTTTCACGGGTTAACTCGACTCCCTCCCTTTCGCACCAGTTGTTAATTGTTTTAAGACCCTCATTCATCACGTCTGATAGCGTTTGTGGAAATTTCCCAAAAAACGACTAGGGCTATGTCGTCAGCATACACTTGACTGTAGAGGACTTTCTTAGATAAGCTTTGAAGAAGACCGTCAACCACGAGACTCCAGAGGATTCGTGAAAGAACTCCATCTTGAGGACAGCCCCGCGTGGCAATGATTTCCCTTCTCTTGCCAAGATGACAAGATTGGATTCTTCTATTTCGCAACATGAAGTATATCCACTTACAAATAGTGAATTCAAACCCTCGATTGCGAGCGGCCGTAACCTTCGAGTTATACGAGGTGATATCAAAAGCTCCCTCGTTATCAAAAAATTCTTTCCAGAGCTATTCCTTTTCGGTCAAAGCAATCCTCCAACCTGCTGACCAGTTGGTACTGTACAGATTCGCAGGATTTCCCTTGTTGATACGCATGCCGATTTCGATGGAGCGGAGTGTTGGACAGTAACCTCCTTCAAATATGGCGATCTACAAGCTTCTCCATAGTTTTCACCAGAAACGATGAGAGGCTAATGGGTCTTTACGATTTCGCGTTCGTGTATCTCGCACGTCCGCGTTTAGGTATAAACACAACTCTGCTTATCTTCCAGGCTTGTGTTATATTACCATAGGCAATGCTGGCCCTGAAGATATCACAGAGCTTGAGATATAGGGAATCTGGTCCCTTTTGAAGGAGGACTGGGAAATTCTGTCCCCACCAGGAGCTTTGTATGGAGCTAATTTGTTTATTGCCCACTTGATATTGGTTACGGTGACTATTCGTCTGGCTGTTATCCAGTCGTCCGAAGGTGCCTTGGGCAAGGTTTGGTTGCAGGTTCGACATATCCGCCATTAGTTAAGCCACTAATAATACACCCTGGGAAATGACTCTAGAAAAGGAGATCGAGTGTTTGAAGGCTGAAAATGTGAATCCTGCGGTAGGTTTTTCAAAGGTCCCTAAGGGTTGAATTCAGTGGTCGGCTAGGGCTTTGTGAAGTCCTGCTGCATTTGACTGTCTGTTTATGTCGTGACAGAAGGTTTTTCAGGAGGTCCACTTTGCCCTACGAATAGCGCCTTTAATGAATGTGATGTCCAGGACCTCCTATCTCTCCCTATTTCTAAAAGTGGCTTGCCTACGTACGTATTTTGAGTGAGGACTCACCTCTAGGATTGGTGTCCGTGCTTCCCCACACTTCATGGTGGGCGTTGGCATCAGTGCCTACCAGTATATGCTGGTTGCCTTTCAGTTTGATCACCAGGAGTTCCAAGCCCCTGGACGTTGGAAGTTCGTTTAGATAATAGGGAAGGCTTAAGGAGCTGAAAATTCGGTCTCCATTAACCTCCTCGATGCAATTTAATTGGTTTTTGTCGTAGTTCCGCTGAGCCGTATACTTGCAAGTGCCGCAGGAAAGTGAACTGCAAATTGTGAACGTTTAATGAATTTCCTGTGTGTTCCAGAACGTAAAAATATTCAAAAGATAAGTATTCGGTATTATTCATTTTATTGTTATTTGTAATTGTACATTATTATTTGTAGAGATGATTTCGATTGAGCAGTGGCGAGCTGCTATTGGATGTGTGAAACGACCACGGGCACTGGGTGCAGTAGTTACCCATTCCTTTAATTTAACATGTCTAATTAGTGAGGCACTAATAGGTATTCTATTAGTTATAGGTGGAAAAGAATCCAACTCTGACCCCACTAACATTGACACCGCTCTGGAGGAACTTCGAGCCGGACAGAAGGAAATTCTTGAGAGTCTGGCCGCGCACTCCGCTATCTGGCAGGGTTATATGCAGAAAGTGGAGTGTCTGGAGCATCGGGTTGCGTCTCTCAAGACAGAGAATAAAGCTCTGTGTCGAAAGATTGACTACCTGGAAAACCAGTCGCGAAGGAACAACCTCCTTGTCTTTGCCTTGGATGACCAACTGAGGCAAACATGGAGAGCCTTGGAGCGGCTCGTACGAGACGTCGCGGTCCAGAAGGGAGTGGTGCTCACTGAGTGCGACATAGAGCGCGCACACCGTGTGGGATACAGAATAGGAAAGAGGCCAATAGTGGTGAAATTGGCCTCTTATAAAAAGAGAGAGGAACTCTTAATGAGAGCTTCTCATTATTTGCGTGAGGCGACCGAGGAATCTCTCCGCGGTGTTTGCGTCGCGGAGGACTTCTCCTTCGCTGTGCGACAGCCACACAAAGAGCTCGGGCATTTTTTACAGGATGCTAGGAGCAAAGGGCACATGGCTTCTTTGCGCTTTGATAAACTTGTGGTGGATGGGAAGCGCTACACGCTAAGGACCCTAAAGAAGGCGAGTCAGGGAGACACCCCAGCCTTAGTTGATGACGCGGCAACATTGCCGATGCGACCGCCGACACAGTAACGCCACTCACCCCCTATGTCAACACCTCAGCAGCGCGCGGTGGTGCGAGGGCAAGCCAGCGCTAGTACGTCATCAAAGAGGTATGCGGAAAATACACCACACCTGTCGGCAACCAACCGGCCGCCGTACGTACCTCCCCCACCGCAAGGACGGGTGACAAGGTCTGTGGCACTTGCAGTTCAGCAAGGTACATCCGCAACAAGCCAGTAGGCATGTATTAGATGTATTGTGTTGGAACGTTGAAGAATTGACCAGGAAACTGACTCAGGGACGTTTTCGTGAGTACCTTGAAAAATTCTCCTTAATTGGATTATTTGAAACGTGGTATAAAGACGGAGACTCGGTTAATTTCAATGGATATACTTCTTTTACGAAACATTTGAAAAGAAATAGATCGCGTGGAAGCAACCCAGGTTGAGCCACAATTTATTGCAAGAATTCAACGAATTATAGTTTCCGAGAAATAAACAAAAATTTGCAAAATTCCATATGCGTTAAACTAGAATGCAGAGGTATGGAGATATTAATTTTAATTATCTACAGACATCCACAACGATCCGTGTACCATAATAGTTCCTTTTATGACGATTTAGACCATATATTAAATACGCTGAATAATAGGAATCTCAATGCAGGTCTTTTATTAATGGGAGATTTTAATTCAAGAATAGGTGAAGGAATACAGGACGCGCCAATAAACGAAAATATTCATGTTCATTGTAATAATAATAATATAATTAGAAAAAGTAAAGATAAAGTGAGCAATGGAGAGGGAAGCGAATTACTAGAGCTATGCTATTTATATAATTTAGATATTTTGAATGGTTGCTATGGGGATGATGCATGCGACAATTTCACGTATATTAGTAGAAATGGAGAGAGCGTAATTGATTATGGTTTGGCGTGTCCTAAAACTGTACAGTGGATAGATAAATTTCGTATAGGTCAAAGAATACAATCCCATCACATGCTACTTTGTTTAACCTTAAAATATAAAAATAGTTTACAAGTACTACAACAGTCAAGGGGATTGTCAAAAATGAAACGATTTAAATGGAACCATGCAAAAAGGCTAGAATTTGCAGCGAACTTTGAAAGGAATCGCGGAAACTTGCACGCAGATATTCTAAATAGTTTGCAGTTTGGACAACTTAATGCCGCGACAGAATCTTTACGAAACACTACAGAAAGCGGGTTCACACATGCGAGTACACAAACAGAAAAAACACAACACTCTAGAAGCGGTATGGTTCAACATAGACTGTAGACAGGCGAAAAAAGGTGCTGAAAATGCATTAAAATTCTACATTTGGTGAGGAGGGGAAAGCTTACGACAAAAATACGTACACTTGAGAAAAAACTATAAAAGAATAATTAACACAGCTAAGCAACAATGGCAGAATTCGGAAGCGGAAAGAATTGAAAGCATTATTCACAGTAAAAATGTTGCAAATATTTGGGATACTATAAATAAATTACGATGTAGATATAGTTGCACGTACAGTATAGAGGCGAAAATGTTGGGAAATGCACTTTGCTCAACTTCTTTCCCGGAATCAGTGTATACAACGGACGGGTCACGTAATCAAACACCAAAAAATAGTGACAGATTTAGACCGTGAAATAAATATTGATGAAATAAAAGATGTACGGAATTTGAAGTCTGGCAAAGCAACAGGTTCTGATGGTATTCCAGTGGAATTTTTAAAGGAAATAAATTCTAGTATTGTCCCAATTCTCGTGGATTTTCTGAATTCTTTATACGACACTTCCACATTTACTGAAATTTGGAATACATCAATAATTTGTCCAACTTATGAAAACAAAGGCGACGTTAACAATCCTAATAACTAGATATGTATTTCGTTAATTAATGCAATACCAAATTTTTTTGCAAAATTCTTAATGTACGGTTCAATAAATGGATATAGAAAGAAGGAAAAGTGACGGCATTGCAAGCAGGATTCAGAAATAACTATAGTGCAGTAGACAACATTTTTATAACTACCACTATGGCGGAAACAGCAACTTCCGTGAAAAGAGGTAAGCTATTTTGTGCTTTTGTGGATTTTGAAGAAGCATTAGATACCGTCAATAGGGAAATACTTTGGTCTATTCTAGAAAGTGAAGATATCAACTCAAAATTCCTAAAAATGCTTCAAGGGATATATAAATCAGACTCGTCATGTGTGAGATTAGAATTAGATTGTCTAACAGATACATTCTCTGTGGAAAGAGATGTAAAGCAAGGTTTCGTACTTTCCCCACTTCTCTTCATACTCTTCATAGATGGGCTCGTAGGTAGACTGGCCACGGTATATGCTGATGCACCCAGGATTGGAGATGAAATATCTCAATACCAGCACTCCCTTTTGCCGACGACTTGATTATTTTCTCAAAGACACAAACAGGTTTACAAAGAAGTTTATGCGAATTAGAAATTTTCTGCGAAGAATCAAAACTAAAAGTTAACGTTAACAAGACAAAAAACGTGACATTCAAAATGGATGGCTCTACAGTAAGAATGAAATTTGGTCGTATAAACGAGAAACGCTAGAAAACGTTACAGAATGCATATATTTCGGAGTAACCATCTGCATGAATGTAACTTGGACGAAACATAAGGAGAAAGCTCGACGAAAAGGCAAATACATTTTAAGAACAATAATAAAATCAAAAATTGCATTTCCTGAAATTGCACCAAGAGTTATGGATAATATGTTTCAATCTCTACTCATCCCGGGAATAGCGTACGGAACGGAAATATGGGGCGCGGGGGATAACAATATTTTTACCTTGCTTCAAACGAAAAATCTTAAAATGGTATCGGGCACAAAAAAACAGTGGCATTTTTGGGGAATTTGGGTTGGGGAATTTGGGAATTTGGCCCTCCCAGGGAACACCACTTTAACGAAGCACTGTCCGTGCGGGTGGCGAGGGTTTGCGCGTACCAGCGAAGCTCAGAGCTATGCCGGTGGTAGTGTAACTACCAGCAGGGCCACCCAAGCCGGACAGGTCTCAGGTGAGGTACCAGACGAAGTGTGTTTCACAACGACCTATCTTCCCCAACCAATCCCGCTTCNCTGCCTTGTAGGAGGGGGAGGGATTCCCAAAGGCTAAGGGAAGGATACCCCGACAGAAAACCGCGTTTAGCCGGGAAACGTTGAGGGTCGTAGCCCATCCGACACCATGACGTAGGGTTAGTCACCCACTCATGGGTTACATTAGATTCAGAGCCAAATATTTAGCCTCGGAAATCAATCAACAACTGAAAGACAACCGCGCATACGAAATGGTACAAGAATAGGTATATGGAACATAACATCTTTAACAGACAAAGAAGTAGAAATAGTGGAAGAGATGGAAAAATACAAATTGAAGATATTGGGTATCAGCGAAACAAAAAAGAAAGGAAATGGGGAAGTAAAATTAGATAAGGGATATGTACTGAGATTTTCAGGAGTTGGAGAGAAAACAAGAGCGAAAGAAGGAGTAGGAATAATAGTTGACCCAGATATAAATGCTAGAGTGCTGTCTTGGGAACCCGTAAACTCGAGAATTATAAAACTGGATGTAAAACTTGAAGAAAGAGTGACTTTAATTAATATATATGCTCCGCCTGATGACAAGGAAATACTAGAAAAAGAAGCATTCTATACGCAGTTACAGAGAACCATAAACATTAGTAGAGAGAATAACAACCACATTATCATCATGGGGGATTGGAATGCTAGGATAGGCAACGATAGAAGAGTGGGGAAAGGAAGTATGCGAGTGCATGGAGCAGAAAGAATCAGAAACGAGAATGGAACACGCATGATAGAGATGTGTGTGGATAACCAGCTATTGATAGGCAACGCTTGGTTTCCTCACTAATCAATACATAAATTTACATTCGAAACAGTAAAAAATCATGTAGAATACAAAAGTTAGATGGATTACTTCACATACACCAGAGCATTTAGATATGCAGTACAAGACATTAGAGTCTATAGGAGTGCGGAGCTTAGCACTGAACACAAGTTGGTAGTAATGAAAGTTAACATCAAGATCCAGAAATGTGTAAAGACTAAAAAGTATTCAAAAATAAAGGTCGAGGAACTACGGGGAACAGAGAAAAGAAAGGTATATCAAGAAAAACTACGTATCAAGTTACTTAAGTATGGCAACGTAGAAGAGTGGGACCTGGAAAGAAAATGGTGTACCTTCAAAACAGCTATAATTGAAACGGCAACGGAGGTATGCGGTTCAAAAACAGTAAATACGAGATTCAAAAGAACTAAATGGTGGAATGAAAGGGTTAAAGAACTGGTTAAAATCAAAAAGAAGGCTTATCTTAAATATCTACAGACCAAAAGACATGAGGATTGGGAACAATACAGGGAAGCTAGAAACAATGCAAAAATAGCGGTCATACAGTCGAAACAGCAGACCTGGAAAGAATTTGGAAACGAAGTCGAAAAGAATTATAGAGCAAACAAGAGTCTGTACTGGCGAACCATTAATGGACTGAGAAGAAAATATAAAAAGCCAGTGAGAAATGTAATAAACAGTGATGGTGAGATGGAATCACATCCCGCGAGAATATTAGAAGTTTAGAGGAAGTATTATGCAGATCTTTTCGGAGAGGAGACAGAAAGAGTGTCGGAGGAAGTGTGTGAGAGGCACGAACGAAGACGCCCAGAAGTGGAAAACTCTGTGAAAGGTTCTGTGGAGGCTTTTGTGAAGGAGGGGGAAATGTATGAGAGGCATGGACCCAGCGAGGCGGACGAGGAAGGAATAGTCTTTACGGATGTTGAAGAAGCTCTACTAAAACTGAACATAGGAAAGGCAGCAGACCCTCACGGCATCGCACCAGAAGTGCTTAAATATGGTGGTGATAAGGCTACAGATTGGCTTGTAGCTATTTTGAAAAATATATGGGAAAAAGAAGAAATACCAAACGAGTGGGAAAATAATATAATTATACTCATTCATAAAAAAGGTAGCACATGGAGATGTGAAAACTACAGAGCCATATCTCTGGCTGCCTGTGTGAGCAAAGTCTTCTCCAGAATAATTGAAAACAAACTAAGAAGATTTGTTGAACAGGATTTTGAGAAAGAACAAGCCGCATTCCCACCATTTAGACAGACCCAAGACCATAACCACATAATCAGAACGCTCATAGATAAAGCTCTAAGTCGGGGAAAGGATATGTATATTGCATACATAGATCTCAAATCAGCCTTTGACATGGTTCCAAAAAAGGAACTATGGAAAGCTTTAGAAAAGATGCCAGTGCCAATGAAACTCATTAGAGTTCTAAAATGTATGTACAAAGATGTATACGGACAGGTTAGATTAGATGGACAGAAGAGTGGCCAATTTAGAATGGAAAAGGCAATTAAACAGGGAGATTCTTTAAGCCCACTACTATTTATAATTTTCATGGACCAAATCATAAAACAAACAAAAAGGAGAACTAAGAAATATAAAGTAGGAAATTGGAGGATGCAACCGGTTTGGATACAGTCCTTGGTATATGCAGATGATATAGTTTTAATCGCTCGTAATGAAGAGGAGATGAAGGTAGCAATACAGGAATAAGGAAGTGCATTAGAGGATAGAGGAATGAAGATTAACACCAACAAAAGTAAAGTTATGCACATTGGTAGGGATAGAAAATAAATGAAGGTTTCCTGGGAGGGAAGGATATTAGAACAAGTAGCGACATATGGATATCTAGANCAAGTAGCGACATATGAATATCTAGGTATAGTGATCTCAGAGGATGGCAGGCAAGATGCCGAAATAAATAATAGAATTGAAAAGGTCAATAAAATTTACTACCAAGTATACAATAACGTACTGAACATGGGAATATGAAACAAATCAAAACTACAAATATTTAACGCGATCTATAAGAAATCATTAACTTACNTATACAATAACGTACTGAACATGGGAATAGGAAACAAACCAAAACTACAAATATTTAACACAGTCTATAAGAAATCATTAACTTATGCTACAGAAAGCTTACCTATGAATAAGAAAATGGAAAGCAGACTAACTGCAGCAGAAATGAAATTTCTTCGGAAAATAGCGGGCAAAACCAAGAGAGACTGTATAAGAAACACACAAATAAGAGAAGAGCTTAAGCAAACTCCATTAGTACACACGATGGAAGAAAATAGTTTAAAATGGTTTGGTCATGTGACAAGAATGGAAAGCCACAGGAAAACCAAGGCAATATGGAATGAATGGCCAGAGGGGAAAAGAGCAGTGGGCAGACCTCGAGGAACGTGGGATCAGAGCATTGAAGAGATATGTAGAAAGAGAGAAGCAACGGTGCAAGAGGTTCAGCGCAAGGCTGCAGATAAGAAGGGATATCTGAAATGGCTAACCCGACGCTGAATGGCAAAAGGGAGAGACGAAGAAGAAGAAGAAGAAGAAGAAAAATAAGAAGAATTTGGGAATTTGGGTTGAACTAACTCTCCAATTAAGTGCAATTAACTATTGGCTTTCGGAAATGGTATGCACCAGGAACCCAACAGTAACTCAAGACTAACCATTATAATACACAGGGAAAAAAGGACAGGCAAATTAAAAATTTAATTCATAAAGCAGGAATCAATTGTAAAAATCAATTCATAAAGCAGGATGCAAAATCAAAAAGGACTAAACGATCTAAAAATATATTAAGAAAAAACACTAAGACTTATACCGTCGTGATATAGAAACTAACTGAAAAAGAGGTCACTTATCTTGCAAACCTTAGTAGCTAGACAATGAATCAGAAAACCATACATTGACTGTCTCAAATCAAAATAACGAGCGGGTTACAGATGGTTTCGCTTAGGAGGGAGGAAATTAAGAAAACTGAGGGGGAATCAAAACTCTATTTGCCCACTTTGCGGTGAACAAAATGAAGATTGTATTCACATTTTACTAGTGTGCCCGAAAACAGAACAAAAACGAACTTTTATCCAAGTTGGTGCATTCCAAAATTATCACGCTAACGTAGATTTTCCCGTTGCCATATTGAGAAACAATAGAGTATGTGTAGTGCAGTCCCTGGGTTAGTTTCTAAGCCACGTGAGGGAGATGAAACAGTAATATGCGCTGAAACTACTGATTCAAATGAACCGTGATTCTGCCGCTTCGTCTTTTTCTTATGTTTCAGGTAGAGACATGTTGAGAAGACGTTCCAAGCATAATGTCAATTATATGTTGTTCTATTGTAAATAATGGTATTTTATTTTAATCTATACTTCCAAGAAAAAACGTATATATGTTACGTTATAATTTCTTTCTCTTCTTTAAGTATCTTTTGTAAATACGTTTATATTAATTGTATATATTCTATCCTGACCGTTGGTTTCCAACGGTGCTCAATGAATCAATACACTTAAAAAGTACTTTACTACTAAATTAAATAATATTAAAAAGGCACTAAATGATGCTAAATAATACTATTACAATACAAATCACAAATAAATAAAATTACAATAATTTTAAGTTCGAAAAGACAGATGAGCAAAATTAAAAATAAAATTGCAACTTTCCATTCAATGAGAGTGAGTACCAGGGCATTGTATGCACAGCTTACGGCTCTACTAAAAGGGCATTCGATAGGCGTACAGACAAAAAACTTCGCCACACATTGTATATAATGAATGATTTTTTGTAAACAAAACACCCTATTGAAATTGAATCATTTTCTTCATGATTGTTACTTTGTTTGTTAATCAATTTTGCAGCTCCGTGATTCATTTTCATTCTGTTCAAATTGTTATACACACTCGATTTTCTCTTTGATTTTCCTTTAAAATATGAAGCAACTAAAAGTTTTACTTAAATGGGAAACGAAAAAATTTTCTATAAACATTTTCATGGTAGAAACTGTATGTAGTTTTTTCTCGAGATAATTACAACTTACTCACGAATTCTCCGTACTGACAAGTGACATTACGTGTGTCAAGCTCAGGTAAATGCGCTCGCAGTGTTATCTGGTGGTAACGACAAAAAACGTTCCATTTTAGAAAAACCAATTAATCTCCTTCCTGATTGTGATCATTGAGCATTTCGTATCACTGCCTTCTCCTTGCCACAGAGTCTATAAATTATGGTGGTGGCCGATTCTTCCCTCCCTTAGGTCCACCAGGACTACGTTTCACTTTTACACCACTAAGTGTCTTTGACACCTTACAGACATCGTCTGTCACACTTTTGGACTAAGAAGAAATAATGCGCAACTTATTACTTTCATGCATGTGCGCGTATAATGCCTTCGTTAGGTTAGCCGGAATGAATTTTTTATTCTCAACCGATTTGAACAGCCTTGGGCTTAAATGAAACTTCTGACTTTGCACAATTTTTCTCAGGCAATTTTATTCTTTGCTAATTCTTAGTTTTTTAACAGTTAATTAATGAAAATATTTTCTAAATTTTCGATATTTCGGCTAAACTTAAATCCTGTTGATATGATCATGAATGAAACAACTTTTTATCATTGGTTTTGACCTCCCCGACTTTGCTCACCCACTACATTCGAGTGCAATAGCTTGTCTTTACAATAGAATTTAATAAACAGAAACATTATTTGTTACGCATGCAAGGCGGCATTTGTTCTATATTCGGCAGACAAATACCGAGTAATATGAATTCTGCCACAGTATCAACACAACACAAACAAGCTCAAATACTCCGTCGGTACATTTATTCTCAGATATAATGTGGATTTTATTACTTATTAATCAAGGAAAACTTACAATTGATTCCTTTGTATTCTCCGTGAACCACTCTGAAAATATAAACACTCCACACGTTGGGGCATTCTGTCAGCAGAACCGAGAAAAATGGCCGTATCGCTGGCAATTGTAACAGCGTGACGGGCGCAAAAATTTCACCACCTTGTGCGAGAGCCAGCCCGCATACAGGCGGCCCTATCTCGTACACAGACGAAATACATCAGGGGGCACCTCTACCACCCTGTTAGCGACGTTTTCTCCATGGTCTTTCCTACACCTCATTCGGAAAGCCACCCGAACATGTCGCTGGAAGTGATCGTTGTCGACCTCTTCGGCGAAGTTCTGCTGGTAGATGTCCTCCAGCAGCTCCTCGTCTCCCACTTCTACTGGCACGTCGAACAGCGTCACCTTGGGTTTCCGCTTTCGATGCTCGCGAACGACAACAGTGCTGTTGCCTGTTAATGCCTCTTTTATACTGATGGCGTCTACAGGGGAAGCGGCCGTAACCACGATCCCCTTACTCTCCAAGAGTCTTGTCCGATTGACAATTACTCGCCGACGCTTCGTTCTTAGAGCAGCCTCTACCGCTGCCCTCGTCTCCGCGGCAGAATTGATCTCCGGCCCCTTGGGGTGGATAACGATCGAAGTGCTGCCGATACTCGGCTTCGCAGCTGCGGCGGTCGCCTTTGGAGCTTTCGCTCGGACTGCGTAGGTTTGTGGTTGGGATCGGGGAATCTTCTCCAGCGCCTTTTTTACGGCAGTTTGCAGGCCCGTGCAGACGTCCGCTACTAGAGTCGCGGTGAGTTTCCCCATGCCTCTCGTCGACGCGATCCTGGCCGCGTACCTCTTCTCCATCGTGGAGAACATGTCATCCAAGTCACAGACCGTGCCTCGAAGCCACTGCATCTGCTTCTTGGTGACGGATCCGTCAATTTTTAGGAGGACCCCGGTCAGGGCTGACATCGTCCCATTATAGAACTCCACCAGTTCCAAATGGTATTCTTCTTCCTGGGTGCGCCTACACCTGGGGGCAAGAGGTGGAAGGCCTTTCTCGCTTACACAGCTTTTCTGGGGCGCAGATGACTTTGTCCCGCTTGGAGCGTCCCGTTGACCTCCACTACGCAGCGCGGAGTCCCCACTTGGAAGGTTGAGGGTCTCCTGTCGGTCTTGGCTCAGGGTCAGAGGGCCGTCGCCTCTAACCTCGGGCGTCGCCTTAGCGGCCTCTGGGGTCACCTACCGCGGGTCCGTGCTTGGAGTCGACACCTTCGGAGTCGTGCCGGGGGAGGTTCGTCCTTCGGCCGGGTCAGTTCTACTCGGGGTAGTAGCCGTGGTGTAGCGTTCTGCTCGCCGCTTCGCGCGCTCCTCTCTCACCGCCGTTGCGGGATGCGGATCATAACTCTTTGTCGGGGTGCTTTCCTCGACGGTTGCCCGCTTACCGAGGTTAGCTTTTCCCCTGAAACAGTTTTCCCCCTTTTGTGAGCGGGCTTCCCAGATGCTTCCTAGGCACCCTCTACCGCCGACAATGATGAGTCTCTCCGGGGCAGTGTCTCACCATCGCTGGCATCGCAGGAATGTCTGGAGTCGGAAGGCCAGAGCACAGTCCGACAACGGTAGCGGCCCATCCCTCATCCGAGGTGCCACAGTGAGAAGATTTCTTTCTGCCAGCCTTTGCTCGCTTGGAGTTCGAAGAAGGCTTCGGGGTCCCCTCAATTTCAATTAGCCTTTCTGCTGCAGCCCACGCCTCCACAATTGCTCGGGCATTTGAATGGCTTATCTGGCCAAAACCATATGGCTCTGACCCCGCCGATGGCGTGGGGTATACCTACCGAGGGGCTAACTGCGTTGCCGCACACCCTGGTGGGGTACCCTTTACCTTCTTCGGGGCCTTAACTTCAGGTCCTTTGATCTTCTTCACCCTTGTGGATGCAGCGTGAATCCCGGGTTTCACCGTTAAACTTACACCGTCCCCATCCGTCTTTTTACGACCTGCTCTTGGCAGCCCGTTGCTCAAGGGGCCCCCACTATCTAGCTCTCGCAGAGAGAGCAGGCGAACTTTTGAGCTTTGGGCAGACTTCTTTTGTTTGGCCGAGGCCACGATCGTCCAGTTGCCGGCACCATCACCTGGAGTCGGAGCTCCGGGACTCCTGCTGTGCCTGCTACATTGCTTGTTATGTTAATCGCAAGCGACTTTTATAACTTTGTCACGCTCTCTCCGGGAGAAGCGTGCTATCTAGGATTCCAACCCAGTGGTTTCGCTAGATGTAGTCGTTAGTTTTTTTTTCATTTTCTTGGCTTTCCCCGTGCCTTGACCTGTCGATTATTACCGGGGTTTGCTTTCTCTACTTTCCTCGTGTCTCCTGTGTCATTCGTCTCACCGTCTCTCGCAATCCACTCGTTCTTTTTGCCCCGCTATTGCGGTGGCTGTACCGTTTTGCCTTGTTCGTTCGTGCGCAAGTTCCCGTCCCTAACCACGGGGAGGTAGGTACAGTTCTACTTCCTAGCTATAATCATCCTTATGTCCACTATTTTATCCACGTTCTCTGCAAATACCGTATAGGAATCCCGTGTTGCTATCATCTTAGTGTAATTTTTTTCTACGCACAGTCCTAATCTCTTTAGCGCCGCATACCAACTTCCCTTCTCAGGGTCGTAGATGGTGCACTCGAAGAGCATGTGCGGTATATCTTCCACATCGTTGCCACATATACACCGTTGGTCATTACGTAAATTCCTCTTTCACTAGTATGTATTATTATTACCATGTCCTGTTAATACTTCTATTAGTCCCTTTGATGGTGTAAACCATTTTTTCTTACTGTAATCCACTATAGGTATAAATCTGTATAGTCCACGTCCTTCTTGTGCTTTATCCCACCGTTTTTGCCAACTTATCCCTTTTTCCTTTTTTATCCTTCGCCACCAACCCCTGTCAGTGATCCGCAGTTTCTCCCCAGCAAGAATTATTTCAGTTTTGCGTCTCATATTATATCGCAACACTCTATTGGCTACATCCATGTCAATCGGCAAGATTCCCAATAGTACTAACATTGATTTTGTCGCCACACTACGGTATCCCCGAAACCAGTACACAAGACTAAACCGTTGTAAGCTAGACATCTTGCGCGCGAAGTGTGTTATTCCCATTCTCCCATGCCACAAGACACTTCCATAGGTGAGTAACGGGACCACTGCTCTTTTATATAGTTGCGTTAGCTTTCCCCTTGGTAAATTTATCTTAGTTATTCCTACCCGTTGTTGCCCGTATACAAAACGTTCCATTTTTTTTCTCATATATTCTATGTGGTTCATGAATGTAATTTCAGATAGAGAACGCTTTCCCGAATCTGTAATCGCTTAATTCCTACACGTATCAATGGGTTGCGCCGTGTCGCCGTCGTGCGCTTTCTCATGCCTACCGTTTTCTCATCCGATATATGCAATCCTATTGCTGCACTATACTCATATAATTTTGTTAACACTCTCTCTCCCTCGTTCTCTATGTTCCGCCTACTATTTACTTTTTGTAGAAGTAGATCATCCGCATATGCTGTGTATAATATTCCGTCTGTGTCTAGCTTCTCTAGCACTGCGTTTTGGTGTATATTCCATAGTAGAGGCCCCAAATGACTCCCCTGGGGGCAGCCTTGGCGTAACGTTCGGGTTAGCACCTCGTTTTCTATTTCTAACATTATTTTGCGGTCACTTTGTTAATCTGCCATTAGTGCTAGTAGCATTCCTTCTAATCCTTTCTTCCGTAGTTCTTCTAAAAGTATTTCCCATTTAACACTATCAAATGCTCTCTTGAAATCTACAAACACCAGCAGCTTATAACGGCTCTTGATCCCTGTTATATTCTGCATCATATGTTGTAGCGGATACTCTGTCCCCCTCCCTTTCATGAACCCATATTGGTTCATGCTTATCTGGTTATCCATTATCTTTCGTATATCTTGCTCCAAATGGTGCGTCACCCAGCCCCAACGTGTGGACATTTATATTTCCTGTTGAATGTGGAGACAGCAATCTAATGTCGTTAAAAAACTGTGCTAGGCCATTTCAAAATAAGTTTGAGGTTTTTTTGTGGCGTTTTATGATACAGTTTGGTAAAAGTGTTATTGCAAGTTCATATGAAGTACAAGTGCAATCATTTCATTTTTACTATATTTGTCCCCTACACAAATATCTACGAAGATTAATCAAAATACCGTTGGCTTGAGGAAAATCAAGGATTAGCCAATTCCTATTCTGACCATTAAACATTTTTTCAAAAAATAATGAAAATTTATGTGAATAATTTGTGAACTTTATTTTTGTGTATGAATAACCTATCATATATTTTTTTTAATATTTAAGTAATATTCTATCTGCAATGAAGTGATTTTAAAGTTATATTGAAAACTCAAGTTATATTTTATGAAGTCTTATGTAATAGTCCACAATTGTCGCATTGAAAGTTAAAGAGCAATTATAAATCAATATTGTACCAAATACGAAGATCATTAAAAAATGTATAAGAAAGTTTCCTCACATCACCATCCGGGTGAAAGAGAAAAGCAAAACGAATAGTCCGCTGTAAATACGAAGTGAACAACCAGGAGACGCATTCCGTAGAGGAGAATGGACGGCGGCCGGTCATCGGGCGTTCTCTAGCCCCCCGCCCCCCCATTCTCTCGATCGATGCCACTGTCGCGACGGTACTGACATTTCTGTCCGGCGTTCGTCCTTGGTTGAGATTCCTGCGACGCGACGCCACAGCGCCGGTGACCTGCGAGCGAAACGCCGACGCTTGCGTCTGACGCCTGCGCGCCCAAATGTCAACGACCGTAATTGGTTTGTGAGCGCTCACTCACTGGTACTGAGGCGTGCGGGAGAGGAGGCCGAATAAAGACTCGTGGATACGAAAGAAAAAACGAGTCTAGGAAATAGCGATTACTGGTTCCGGAAATAGGATGCGTCTTCCTCGACGTGGTGACAAAATACTTAGGTGAGCAAAAATTAATGTCTCACGAAAAATATGTGCTCTTTTCCACGAATATTAGTTCAAGAATGATGTATTTTGCCAGATAATCCCATTGGATGCCACGTTTATTCCACTGGCTGGGGAGATCAAAATATTTCCGGGCTAGTAAGAACATTTAATTCAGTGTTCGGAAATGTAAGAATGATGAAGATTAAGATGATGTATTTCATTAAGTGTGTGGGATTTACTACCGAATAAAAGATATAAAGAAATAACATTTAATTTCGACGGAATAAAAAAAATTGTGTGAAAATTAAGAAACACCCGCGTAGTTGTATACCGGTTAGACCGCTAACGCAGAAAATTCTGTACAAGCCATTCATATTCTTAAAAACAGTATCATGGTTTCTCGTATGGTCGATGGAAGCAACACAGCTTGTATATCGACATAAGAACATAAAGAGTTATAATTACTTTCAAAAAATTGATTCGTTCTATTTTAAATGGACGTAAATTCTCACGAGACTTATTTAAAAAAGACATTTATTTATAAATGAATTAGTAATATGAATCTACTGAAATATCTGTGGGTCTCACAAGTTGAATGTCAATATAATACAAAGCCCTGAGGTAAACGGGGTGGCGCAGTTGGTAAGCGCATCAGCGTGTGAAGCATAAAGTTGGGAGTCCAACCTCGGTTCCATCTCCCATTTTTATTTAACATAACATTATTAATAGTAATATGAATGTTTCAATTTTAGTGTCCAACATGTTTATTTTATTTGCGTTTTAAAAATTGGTTTTCAATTTTCATTTACTTATCTAATTGTTACTCAAATGTGGTTGAGAAACTTCCTATGTTTGGGACTTCAGTAAAAAAGGACCCGAACCGCTGCCATAAACCAATTCGCTTTTGGATAACACGGTCATTACAGGTGAAATTCGGTAAAACCGGACCTTCATGTCTCAGAATTAGATCATTTTTTTAAGTATTGGTAGTACTATTGGTTTGTATGAAAAATACAAAACATTATATTCTTGTGACCGGTTTTTTTCAGTTATTTATCTTCAAAATTTGGATATTTTTGCTAATTTCGACGCGTTTTGAAATATTTAAATGTTTTTATCTTCAAAACTATTTAACGTAGAGAGTTGCCATTTGCGACTTTTCACCTATTTATAATATAATGTGTAACTTAATTATATTAAAACATAAAGAATTAAATATTTAAAAAGACGTTTTTAATATTCCAAAATTGGAATAATGTTTTTTGAAAACAAATTGCATTAATGGTCCTTTTTAAAGCATATGAACCATACCTGAAAATGGAATACGAATGGATTCATATTGAGAAATATTTTTTATAGCAATTGAGTGAATTGAAACTGTTTGAAGATGTCTGAGGCAACTTTACTTCAATGTACCGAAGGAAATATATTTGCTACTGTTATAACAAAATTGTAGTGATTTGTAATGTGCAATAATTTTTATGTTAATTATTGGAGAAATGAAATTTATCATTTGACAAATTTATACAATAAACATAAAAAATATAAATTGCAATATATATTAACCGCCATTGCCAGTATAAGAACAAACATTTATTTTATATATAACAATATCAGAGTCCAGCACAGTCCTTTCGATAAAAAACAGTTACTTTTCGTGACGTCTTGAATTAATAAACTAAGGAACTTAGAACTCGAAAATAAAATTGAGTAAAATAATGTTTCTTAATAATAAAATAAACTTAATAATAAGTATTCGTACACATAAGTAAATGGAAAACTAAAAAACCAAAATATAATTAAGATAAAGAAGACAGCAAAATTATCTTTTATCTGTTACTTTTAACTCGAAATAAAGAAAATAGTTACTGAAAACAACACTAATCATGTATTAATAATTCAAATATAAAAAATTAAAAAATACATTATATCCTAAATTAAAACAATACTCACACGATACGCAGAGAAACTGCAAATTTTGGGAAAATGTTTCTCTGAAACAGATGTGCATAGGACCTTTTTTTTCAAAATATTTCGAAATTTTTTGTTATTTTTCGTTCGAGAGTTTCGTCTTCATTGATTCTTTTAGAAAGAAATAACTCTCCATCACCATTGCGGGTTCATTGGCCTCGAGTGTTAGTATTGACACCCGACCAGCAATAATAGTGCTACGTCACTCTTGCGATTGCAGAGCGATTCTTCCGGCGATTGCAGAGCGATTCTTATAAACAAATACACAATAGCGACAGCTAGCTCTAATCCACTGAGCGGTGTGACTGTTCGCCCGCTGCTTGCAGCGAGATCTCCGCTGCTTTGACACCTAGGTGTTTTTTCAAAAAAAGTTACCGTTATGGCCGTCCACAGAATGGACAGAGTTAAAAATGAGACTTGTTTCTCAATCATTCATTTTTTCAACCTTCTTACTACTTCTGAAGTATCAGAAAATGCATTGCAATCACGCGTTTTTTGAATTTTGACTGTTTAATGAATTTTTGAACTGTAGCGGCCTCGCCACAAGCGAAGCGCGTGGACGAGCGCCGGCCGGCGAGGGCGCGCCCCACCCTCCGCCTAACGGGACCAGGGGGATGGCTTTTGTTCGCCAGCCTGGAACGTGGTACTGCCAGCCAGTAGGCTCTACGGAGGCATGCGGGACGCATCGCCGTGTACACGCACTTATCGAATAAAGTAAATGTACATCACACCAGTTGTATTATTTCGGGGGGAATAGGATACCCCTAGGCACAGCGTGCCGATCCCTATAAGTGGTGACCCCGATCGCGCCGCCAGTACCATGCTTCGCGCCGTCGCCGCGTCCGCCGTTCACCATGGCCGAGGACGCGCTCCGCGCGGTACTTGCCGAGATGCGCCGCCTACACGCCCAACAGCAGCTGCAGCGCCTACAGCCACAGGGGTCATAGTCCACGCCAACGGGCCAGGTTCAGGCCGCGCCGACCGCAAAAGTCGAGGCCGCTGAGGTAGCCGCCGCCACGCCGCCGCAAGTGCACCGGGTGGCGGTGAAGCTTCCGCCGCTGTGGGTCGACCGATCAGTGGTGTGGTTCGCACAGGCCGAGAGCCAGTTCGAGCACTCCGGTATATCGTCGGAGACCACGCGGTACAGCTACGTTGTAGCGCAGCTTGACTGCCGTTTCGCCGCGGAGGTGGAAGACATTCTCCTCAACCCACCAGCCGCAGCACCGTACTTGCTCCTAAAAACTGAGCTCATCCGCTGCCTCTCGGCCTCTGAGCAGCAACGCGTGCGCCAACTGATCGGCGGAAAGGAGCTGGGCGACCGTAAGCCGAGCCAGTTCCTGCGCCACCTTCATAACCTCGTGGGCGCCACACAAGTGGACGACAGGTTTCTGCGCGAGCTGTGGCTCCAGCGTCTGCCCGCGTCAGTCCAGGTGATCATGGCCACGCAGAGCAAATTCGCTTTGCACAAGCTCGCCGATCTCGCCGACAAGGTCCTGGAGGTTGCCCCGGTGCCCGTTTCGCTTGCCGTGCACGCTGCGCGCGCCCCGCCGGCCCCACCGGCTACCACCCTCGACGCCCTGACGCGTCGACTCGACAAGCTCTCGCGGCAACTCGCCGCATTGCAGCCGCAGTGCCACCTGGGAGAGCGACCGCGCTCAAAATCACGCTCCCGGACAGGGTGCAGGGGATGCTGCCCCCGGACGGCGTGTGTTGGTACCACGCGCAGTTCGGATCAGCGGCCACCAAGTGCCTCGCGTCGTGCACGATGGCGGGAAAGACGAACGGCAGCCTGTAGTTACGGTGAGATGTTGCCCTTGCTGCCCGACGGGAGGTAGTCGCATTTTCATCACGGAAAAGAACAGTAAGCACAAGTTCCTCATCGACAGCGGCTCTGACTTGTGTTGTTTCCCGCAACGCCTCCTGCCGGGCCGCCGAACGGCGACTGCGATCGAGTTTGGGGCGGTCAACGAGTCCCGGATCAAGACATACGGCCCCCTGCGACTCACGCTCAACCTAGGCCTCCGCCGCGACTTCTCGTGGTGTTTCGTCATCGCTGACGTCGACATGGCGATCATCAGTTCCGATTTCCTGGCGCACTACAACCTCGCCCCGGGCTGTCGCACGAAGCAGCTCGTCGATCTCACCACGGGCCTCTCCATAAAGGGGGCCGCCGTCACGATGGCACAGTGCAGCGCCAAGGCCATCATCGCGCCCGTGCAGCTCTCGCCGTTAGCGGCACTCTTCGCGGAGTTTCCGGACATCACGCGCCCGCCCGGGCTCCCCGAGCGGTGAGGCATGAGACAATCCATTTCATCCGGACGACCCTCCCGTGTCATGCCCGCCACGCTGCCTCGCGCCGGAGAAACTCGCCGTCGCCAAGACGGAGTTCAACGAGATAGTGCGAGTTGGGACCGCGCGACCGTCCGACAGTTCGGTGGGCGTCACCGTTGCACCTCGCCAGGAAGGGAGCTGAGACGTAGCGCCCATACGGGGACTACTGCTTCCTAAACGCGCGCACCGTTCCCGATCGCTACCCGGTGCGCCACATCGGCGATTTCGCACACGACCTCGCGGGTTACCGTTCGAGTTTCCGTTCATTACATTCGGGTTACAGAACGTGGGCCAGACTTTCAAGCGTTTCATTGACTAGGTGACGCAGGGATTGGACTTCTGCTTTCCGTACCTGGACGACATTCTCGTATTCTCGCGGTCCGACGAGAAGCACTTCCAGCACCTGCGTGCGCTGTTCGAGCGCCTCGCGCAGTACGGCGTCGTGGTGAACACCGGAAAGTGAGTTGTCGGGGACACTTAAGTTACGTTACTGGGCTACCCCGACCGCGTCGCTGCGCTCCGAGACTACGCTCGGTCGGAGCCCGCGCAGGGGCTCCGCCGCTTTCTAGGAATGCTGAACTTTTATCGTTCTTTCGTGCCATGAGCGTCTGAATTCCACGCTCCCCTGCACGACGTTCTCGCCGGCAGAAACCTAAAAAAGAAGGATCCCGTGCCATGGACACCGGAGCTCGAGAGCGCATTCGAGACGTGCAAGGAGGGCCTATCGACGGCCACACACCTCGCACACCCGGTTCTCAACGCGCCATTGAGAGTTTTCACCGACGCGTCGAGCGTGGCCGTGGGCACCTGCCTGCAGCAGCACGTCTACGACGCCTGGCAGCCCCTCGCATTCTTTTCACGGAAGATTAGCGGCCGCCAGGCAGAGTAGCCTGCATACTACCGCGAACTACTCGCCGTGTACGAGGCAGTACATCACTTCCCTCACATTCTGGATGCCCAGCACTTCCGCATCTACACAGACCACAAGCAGCTTGTCCACGCTTTCTCGCAACGCAGGGACAAACTTCCTCCCGTCCAGGTAAACCAACTCATTTTCATCGCGCAGTTTACCACGGACGTGGAGCACGTCCCCGGCGCCGACAACGTGGTGGCCGACTGCCTCTCGCGCGTAGAGGCCATCGTGCAACAACCCTCGCACCACGTCATCACCTACACCCAGGTGGGCGACGAGGTGCTTCAGGGCTTCCTCAGCACAGCCTCTTCACTCCGCCTACAGCGCGTCGACATCCCGAGTACTTCGACCACGCTCCTCTGTTACGTGTCCACGGGCCGCCCCCGCCCCTTATAGCCGGCCCGCTCCGCCGGCGAACGTTTCAGGCCCTTCATGGCCTCAACCACCCGTGCATTCAAGCAACTGCCCGCCTCCTCGTGGACCGTTTCTTCTGGCCGTCCTTACGCAAGGACTTTTTTCATTTAATTTACTATTATCAGAGGTATACAATAATATAAATATATACAATTAAATCGGGACTCCCTGTGCCCATGGGGAACACATGACAGGGGGTCCCTTTACAACACTTCCTACATACAAATCGAAACAACATCTCCACCAAAAACAATATAAAACAAAAACGATACTAAATCAACTACTACATATAACTTCAACTAATAATCATTTAGTTTCATCTGTTGCTTACAAAAGTCTGTTGCAAGCAACAGAGGAATTTCCGTTCCCGCCACGAGGAGGCAGGTGAGCCACCATCGGCGAAACCACTTACAAGGAACAGTTACACAAAACAGAAAAATATCGATTCAAAACAAAAAACAATACACAAAGACATATCACTACATAACAGAAAACAGAAATTAAAAATATATCGTTAAACAAAAAACCAGAAAATTACAAATAATAAAACAAAACAAACAGACAAAGAGCAGACAAAATATATATACATAAAATATATACAAGCAATTTACATAAACATTTATCCGTTATCCATAAATCGTTGTCCGTTCTCAGAGGCAAGTCGTCATACTTCCTCTGAAGGAGTACCGCAGGTACACTGGTCGTCCTTGGAGTAGGCAAGCCTTCCCCCGGACAACCACCATACCGAGCGAGTTCCCAGGCACGCTGCGCACGACTCCCAGCACTCTTTTATAGTGTGCAGCTATGCTCCTGAGGTCGAACCTGACTCCCCTCCTCCGGAAGACTTCCTGTGTGTAGCGACGCAGCACGGCCGGATCTGATGGTACTCCGGACGCCATCAGCTGCATCGCCAAGATCTCGTTGGAGTACCGGAACATGAGTCTATCCCCTCCGGGTGCCAGAACCTGCACAAGATATTGTAGTGCAGCCTCTAGCATGGAAGTCTCATCTAGCCTAACAAGGATGTGACTTGTGTGAAGGCCAGAGTAAACCCCCTCCGGAGAGACATCCAAAGGTGGCATTTTGGATGAACAGGTCTCCTCGTCCCAGTCCCCGAGATCCTCCTCGATGACTCCGGAAGGCGGAGAGAAGCACAGCCCGCAACACAAGCGGAGGCGAGAAGAAATTCCTCTAAAACGAGCACCAGTCGTCCTAGGCAAGAGCGAGGAACGGTGTTGTCCCTGGTCACTCACAATCTCAGGTAGGTTTTCGACCACGTAATTTGTGTCCAAATCTAAGACCCAGGCGTTGGCCGTCGACTTCCCCTCAATGAAAGTGAACGGTGAGTCATCACTCCCCGAGATTTACTCGGAGAGCTCTTCCCCACCAGAAGAAACTCCACCCTGGTCGCACTCAGATGGGCAAGTGCAAGGAAGGATCACAGTGATCTCCTGGGAGAAACGCACACGAGTCATTGGTTCCTCCTTAGTTTTGGAGTCTGTCTGGCCTTCTCCAGAACTAGACTCCTCTACTTCGGAACGAACAGTCCTACTCACTAGGTCGAGTACTAAGACTCTTCCCGTTTCGTAGTCACTGTTCTTAGAACATAACTCACGTACGGCCTCCACCGCGGAGCCGGGTACCAACCTTCTCCCGGTCGTCACCAGCAAGACATCTCGACCGTGGTAAGTGAGAATAAAATCCTCACCCATCGCGACAAATCTCCATCGTGAGCTTTCGGGGGTAACACAGGTCATATTGTTTCAGCTCTTCCCGATCCCTGAGACCCGACAGAAGAGTTTACTTTACACTAGTACAAATCTCGTGCCACTAAGATTTTCGATCGCCCATTCAACCCCCTACGGCCCAGACTTAGATCAGCCTGCGGTGTCGAATGACCCTGCCAGCAAAAACTTCCAACAGTTCCAAGGCATCATAATTTCCAAGAACCGCGGATATTACCCTTGGCTCCAAGACAACTCTGTAACTTTCCTCAAGCTCCTATCTAGCCCACGAGTGACGCTCGCAGGCATAAATAGCGTGTTCTGCAGTATCCGGTTCTCCGCCCTCACAGAACGGAGAGACCGCTAGACCCAGATCGTACAACATCTTCCGGAACAGCCCATGCCCTGAGAGCAAGTGGACCAAGATCCTGGAAGGAGAGAACTTATTTTTCCCGGTTAAGGTAACCTCCGGGAAAATTTCTCTACATGGGCCTTCGCCATCCTCCGTCTGCCAGCGAGCTCGCCATATCCTGAGAACCCCTTCCGTAGTGAAGGCTTAGTCCGACACCGTAGCACGGCCCGGGCTGTACGAGACATCGTCAAACACATACGGCAGTCCCTTTCTAGCACAATATCTTGCCCCCGCCTTGACAACTTCAAGATCAAGAGGCAGTAACCCTGTCAGGACTTGCAGCGTGACAGTGAGAGCAGGTCTATATGCTCCCAATATGGCTATCAAGGGAGCTCGTTGTGCACTCCTAAGAACTCTGCCGCACATCGTCAGACGCGCCCGATGCGCCCACACCGATGAACAGTACAGAATAATTGGCAGGAATGCGCCCCGATAGATGGTCATCAGGACCCAGCGGCTTATTAGTCGCTTCCTTGTCGACATGAGCTTATAGAATACACTCTTGGCCTTAGCCGTCACAGTCTCGACATGGTAAGCTTATGGTCCAAGGTGACCCTAAGATATCTCTGCGATTTCACCACTCCAATCGATCTATTATTAAGCCTAATCAGCGGAGGACGGTTTGCATGTGAACCTCTCATGACCATGAGCGATGTTTTGCTCTCAGAAACAAGTAGCTTGTTTCTGCGGCACCAATCAGGTACGACGGCTGGTGAAGATTCTTCTGCTTCCTCCACTTCCCTCCGGCTATCGCCCTCAATATTCAATGCCAGATCATCGGCATAAGCGACGTGCTTGAATCCTCGAGATGAAAGCTCCCGAAGGAGCGGATCCATCACAAGGTTCCACATCACCGGACCTGAATTAGATCCCTGAGAACAGTCTTTGGTCAGCATCTTCGAAAACAGGACTCCTCCATGAGATACGCATGCCTCACGATAAGAGATAACTCGCATACAAGCCATATAAGTTCCGTGGGCAACCCACTTCCCTTAGTCTGGCAAGCATGATTGGCCACCAAGCATTATCAAAAGCTCCTGATATGTCAACAAAGATCACGGCTACATGTTTGTGTTGGTTCTCAGATGTTAGTTGAACCAACCTCTGTACCGCATCTTCCGTGGAACGCCCAGTCCGGAAACCAAACTGAGTGTCGGAGAGCCCACATCCCACCTCGACACACCTCTTCAGATTATCAACCATTAACCACTCCAGCAGCTTACCCACCACCGGGTGAACTTACGCAAGGAATTTTTTTTCATTTATTTTTAATTAAGAGGTAACACAAAATTTGTAAACAGATTACAACATAAAAGGTGACTCTCTGCACCCATGCATAATGCACATCGCGGAGAGTCTTGGACAAAATTTACAAACAAGGACAACGGAAAAATTTNTGATAAGGCAAATTAACAGTAACGTACCTCCACCTAACTTGAAAAATTTAATAAACAGCAAACAAAACTAAACTACAAAAATTTACATATTCTTCACTACAGTGATTCACCATTTAGCCCCCTCCGTCCCCGGACACGAATGTCGGAGACGGAGGGGTTACCGTCCCCGCCACGAGGAGGTACGTGACTACTAACTTACAAATCACCACCAAATTCCACATCTAAATCTGTGAACAAAACATTTTGACATTAACATAAACAAATGAAAATATATGTTACTAACTAATAAGCTACACTACACAAGACAAGTATATAAGTTAACTGCTTGTTACATAAAATATTTTCAACTAATAAATAAACAATAACAATATAAGCAATAAGAAAAAAATCAATACTAATAATCTACTGAATACACACACCAACAGGTTATACACTTATTTTATAAACATCAAGCAAACAAAGACAATAACAAAATACTACTACATATATACAATCTAATAGTCATTACATATATGCTCTTAATCAATAGTCAAAAGATGGTAGGATGTCAAAGATGACTTTAGAGCATGAGTGAGACATCGGTAATCGGTCACTGGTGGCGGTCCTTTGGGCAAAGTTGAACATTCCTACCCTCGAACCACCACCATCCCGATCGGATTACCAGGTACGCTACGCACCGTCCCCAGTACTCTTTTGTAGTGTTCGGTTACGTTTTGCATATCCAAAGGTACTCCCCTCCTTCGGAAAGCTTCAGCAACGAAGCGATCGGGCTCTGCTGGAACTCCCGACGCCATCAGCTGCATTTGGAGGACCTCTGGAGGAAATCTAAACGCTATCCTGTTTCTTCCGGATGCCCGAGACTGTACAAGAAATTGTAGCGCAGCCTCGAGCATGGGGGTTTCCTCAAGCCTCACAAGAATGTGATTTATGCGAATGCCGGAGTACACCCCTTCCGGAGAAATATCGAAAGATGTTGTATCTTCTAAACAGGATACCTGCGTCCAGTCCTCCTGGTGCTCTTCTAAGACTCCAGATGGTGGTGCTGAAACACAAACCGAAACACCAGCAGAGGCAGAATTTTATGCCTCCGCACAGAGTACTGGGAACCCTACTGAGCAGTGAGGAATGGTGCTGCCCCTGGTCACTCTGAGATGTCAATGGATCATCAGCCACTGAACTTGTTTCCAGGTTCAGTGCATGGGCGCAGGCCGATGACCCACCATCAACAACCCCGAGCGATGAGTCATCGCTCTCGGTACTGGAGAGCTCCTCCTCACTTTTACCAGAGGAACTAGCACCCTGGTCGCACAAAGATGGACATGTGCACGGCAGGATTATCGTCACCTCCCGCGAGAAACGCACGTGTTTTGCCATTGGTTCCACCTCGGCTTTGGAATCACTCTGGGCACCCCCGGAACTGAACTCTTCTGCCTCAGAACGGGCAGTCTTACTCACTAGGTTGAGTACTAGGACTCTTCCCGTTTCGTAGTCCATGTCCTTGGAACATAGCAAACGTACGTCCCCCACCGCAGAGACTGGTATATCCCTGCTTCCCGTTACTGCCAGCGTGACATCTCGGTCCAGTAAGGTGAGAATCAAGTCCTCACCAACCCCGACTAGTTTTCATCTGGAACTTATGGGGGAAGCACTAATCATATTGGATTTTAGCCCTCCTCGATCCCTGAGATCCGTCAGGAGAGCCAAATATCCACACTTATAATATTCCTCTAATTATAACACCGGTCGCCCGGAAGAATTCCCCTCCATTCCAGACTTAGACCAATCGGCGGTCCCTGATGACACTACTGGCAAATATTTCGAGTAAAACCAGGGATGCGTCGTTTCCCAGAGCCGCAGATAATACTCTTGGCTCCAGGACAACACCGTAACTCTCCTCTAACTCCTCTCTCGCCCGTGCGTGTTGTTCACAAAAATATATAGCATGCTCTGCGGTGTCTAGCTCATCACACTCGCAAAACTGTGAAACGGCTAATCCCAGATCGTACAATTTACTCTTAAAAGGAGAGCAGGTGCATCAAGTTCCTTGAGGGTGAAAAATTTGTTTTTTCCAGCAAATATCACATTTGGAAAAATTTCCCTTCATTGGGCTTCGCCTTCCTCCGCCTGCCAGCGAGACTGCCAGGCACCGAGAACCCTCTCGGTTATAAAGGCCCTGTCCGACACAGCAGCGTGCCCCGGACTGTAGGAGACACCGTCCAGCGAGTACGCCAATCCCCTTCTAGCATTGTATCTACCCGCCGCCTTCATCACCTCCAAATCCAGGGGCAAGATTCCTGTCAAGACCTGAAGTCTGACAGTAGGGGCAGTTCTATACGCTCCAGCTCTTTGAGCGCCGCGCAGCGCTCTGCCGCACATCGTCAGACGCGCCCTATGCGCCCAAACCGAAGCACAGTACAATACAATTGGCAGGAAAGCACCTCGGTAGATGTTTACAAGGGTCCTGCGGCATGTCAGACGCTTCCCCGTCGATAACCTCATCAGCTTGTAGAAAATGCTTTTGGCCTTAGCCGTCACAATCTCGACATGCTCAAGAAAGTTTAGCTTTTGGTCCAAGGTGACTCCGAGATATTTCTGCGATTTCACTACACATATCGACCTCCCATTGAGCCTGATCAAAGGAGAACGGCTAGCATGTGACCCCCTCATGACCATGAGCGATGTTTTGCTCTCAGAAACAGCAAGCTTGTTTCTGCGGCACCATGCGGAGACGATAGCCAGCGAAGAATCGCCCTGCTCCTCAACCTCCCTACGGCTATGACCCTCTAAAACTAATGCCAGATCGTCGGCATATGCAACGTGCTTGATACCCAGCGATGACAGTTCCCGAAGGAGCGGATCCATCACCAGGTTCCACATTTCAGGACCAGAGTTTGATCCTTGAGGGCACCCTTTGGACAGTCTCTTGGAAAACAGAACTTTTCCATGAGACACACAGGCCTCACGATCACAGAGATACCCCGCATACAGACCAAATAAGTTTGGTGGGCAACCCACCTCCCTCAATCTGGCCATCATGATTGGCCACCATGCATTATCAAAAGCCCCAGAGATATCAACGAAGATCACGACCACATGCTTTAGCTGGCTCTCAGATGTTAGTCGAACCAGCCTTTGCACTGCGTCCTCAGTGGAGCGCCCAGCCCGAAAACCATACTGCGTATCGGACAAACCACTACCCTCGTCGACACATCGTTTCAGCTTCTCAACCATCAGTCACTCCAGCAGCTTTCCCACCACCGGAAGAAGGCAAATCAGCCTGTATACCTTTGGATCGTCTTCAGGCTTGCTATTGTTTTTAGATTGTTCACGATCGCCCTCTTCCAGACTTGGGGGAAGCAGCCATCTTCGAGGCATCGATTGAAAAGCCTAGTAAGAGGACCGACAAGCAAGATGGAAGCTTCTTTGATCATGGATGGCGAGATCCTATTGATATCAGGGGTCTTCTTTGAGTTAAGATTGCCAATGGCATCTCGAACCTCGCTTATGGAAAAACTGACTTGGCCAACACTTACGTATTGCTCCGACAAGCATTCTCTGATTGCTAGATGGTATGCGCTCTCAGAGTTGAGGTCGTCGCTTGGAAGCAATGTGTCAAGCAAAAGAGACGCGTACGCTGGTACCCCACAGTATGTGACGACGATTGCTCGTCGCCACCCAAATGCAAACATCTCATGGCGAATGGTTTTCGCATATTTTCAGGCGCGATTTTGTAGGGTGTGACCAAGGACTTTTTTTTTTCATTTATTTTAACTTACTGCGAGGTATCAATCATACTTATGTACAATTTATCAGGACTTCCCGCGCCCATGTGGAACACATATTACGGGAAGTCCTTACAAAACATTCACACACTTACAATCATACTTATAACTTACTAATATCATTCGTACACCTCTCTAATACAAATACAAAAATGTCCAAATTACTAAATCAAAAATACAATTATACTACTACTAACCACCACCATTTAGCCTCCTACATTTACTGTGGCATGCCACAGCAAATGTAGGAGTTACCGTCCCCGCCACGTGGAGGCATGGTGACCCACCACCAGCGGAGACCACTGCCAACGGCAATAAACAAAAGTAAACTAAAAGATAGACAGTAGACAGACAGATATTTACAGTAGACAGACAGATATTTCTTTTTGGTAGACAGACAGATGTTTTATTTTGTTTTAGACAATATTCACAATTTTAACAGACAGAGATTTGAACAGAATTTACAAGACAGACAGAATTCTAGAAGAGAACTTATACTTAAGATTATTTACAATGTTATTTACACAGATATTCCATTGATCGTAAGCGAAAACCGTTCTCAACCTAGGTCATACTCCTCTTTCAACCAGAGGAATTACTGATAGCCCGTTTATGGGAGTTGAGATAAGCAGAACTTACCCCCGGACAACCACCATTTCCAAAGGGTTCCCAGGCACGCTACGCAGAACTCCCAAGACTCTCTTGTAGTGTGCGGCCACGCTCTGGAGGTTGAACTCCACTTCCCTCCTTCGGAAGATCTCCTTTACGTAGCGATGCAGCACGACCGGATCTGTTGGAACGCCGGCCGCCATCAGCTGCATCGCTAAGATTTCTTTCGGGAACCGGAACAATAGCCTGTTCCCTCCGGGCGCCAGAACCTGCACGAGGAATTGGAGTGCAGCTTCCAGCATGGGGGTTTCCTCCAGCCTTGCTAAGATGTGAGAAACGCGAAGGCCAGAGTACACCCCCTCCGGAGTCATATCCAAAGGTGTCGTGTTGGTTGAACAGGCCTCTTCTGTCCAGTTCCCGACATCATCTTCAATCACTCCCGAAGGCGGTGCGAAGCACAGACCGCAACACCAGCAGAGGCAGAATGTTATGCCTCCGCACATGGCTTGGAGGCGAGTNCCGCACATGGCTTGGAGGCGAGATGAAATGCCTCCAAAGAGAGAATGGCAAATTCCACGTATACGCGAGGAACGGGGCTGTTCCTGGTCACCAACGCTCTCCGGTAGGTTCTCGGCCACGTAACCTGTGTCCAGATCAAGGACCCAGGCGTTGGCCGTCGACTTCCCATCAACGAACGTTAGCGCAGAGTCATCATCGAACTCCGAGTTAGACTCGGAGAACTCCTCCTCCCCAGAAGAAACTCCACCCTGGGTGTACTCCGGTGAACAGGTACACGGAAGGATCACCACAACCTCCGGAGAAAAACGCACCCGGCGACCCACATCCTTCACTTTGGATTCGGAGTCTGTCTGAGCTCCCTCAGAACTAGACTCCTCCTCCTCGGAGCAAGCAGCGCCACTAATCAGGTCGAGCACAAGTGCTCTCCCCGACTCGTAATCACTGCTCTTGGAGCAGATCTCCCGAATGCCCTCCACAGCAGAGGTTGGAACCAACCTACTGCCAGTCGTCGCCAGCGAGACATCGCGACCGTGGAAGGTGAGGATGAAATCCTCACCCACCGCGACCAATCTCCATCCTGAACTTTCGGGGGTGACACACTCCAAGGACTTTTTTTTTTTCTTCATTTTATTTAAACTTACATCGAGGTCCATTCATACACATATATATACAAATTTATTGGGACCCCCGCGCCCATGTGAAACACATATAACGGGAGTCCCTTTAAACCATTTATACACTTACATACATACACAACTTCCTTATTCACATTCATTCACCTCTCTAAAATTTCAGTATTTACAGCCAATAATAAATCAAACAAAGTCCATTCTACAACTACAACCTGCACCATTCAGCCCCCCCCATTTGCAGTGGCATGCCACAACAAATGGAGGGGTTACCGTCCCCGCCGCGTGGAGGCATGGTGACCCACCACTAGCGGAGACCACTGCCAACGACATAAAGACAACACACAAAATATATATATTTACAAAAGGTCATTCTACATTTTTCACAATAACAGACAGACAAGACAAAATTATATACATAGACAGACAAGAACAAAACATTTAATATACAGAGACTTAACTTAAGAAGACAACACAACAATAGGCAAGAAGCAGACATATATATATATACAATTTATTTACAAAATAAAATCCGGAATCGTTGCCAATTTTGTGTGACCAATTCCCAAGCAAGTCAAATCAAGGATTTTTACCACAAGAGCCTGAGGTATGGTGGACGGTCGTTATGAGAGTTGGGATAGACGATGTCTATCCCCGAACGACCACCATTCCAGAAGGATTCCCAGGCACGCTGCGCAAAACTCCTAGAACTCTTTTGTAGTGCGTGGCTACACTTTGTAAATTGAGTTCCACCCCCCTCCTTCGGAACGCTTCTTTGGTGTAACGGTGCAGCTCGACTGGATCAGATGGGACTCCAGCCGCCATCAGCTGCATTGCTAGCACTTCCTTGGGGTACCGAAACATCAGCCTGTCCCCTCCGGGCGCCATCAGCTGCACTAGATATTGGAGGGCAGCCTCAAGCATAGGGGTTTCCTCCAGTCTTGCTAGAATATGATTCACGCGAAGACCGGAGTACACCCCCTCCGGGGAGACGTCGAGTGGTGATGCTTCGGCGTCCTCGATGTTGAAAGCCCATTCTTCTTCAGCCTCGATGATTCCCGAGGGAGGCGAAAAACAAAGGCCACAGCACCAGCAGAGACAG
>NNCF01131505.1:0-61474 GCA_002313205.1 Laupala kohalensis | reverse complement strand
CCCTACGGCTCAGACTTAGATTAGTCTGCGGTCTCGAATGACTCTGCCGGCAAACTCTTCCAGCAGTGCCAAGGCATCAACATTTCCCAGAGCCGCGGAAATAACTTTCGGCTCCAAGACAACTCCGTATTTTTCTTCGAGTTCAACTCTAGCCCACGTATGCCTCTCGCAGGCGTAGAGTGCGTGTTCTGATGTATCTGGTTCGCCACACTCGCAGAACGGAGAGACGGCTAAGCCCAGGTCATACAGTTTGCCCCGGAACGGTCCATGTCCACAAAGCAGATGGACCAGTTCGCGGGACGGGGAGAACTTCATCTTCCCAGAGAAGGCTACTTCTGGGAAGAACTCCCTAAATGGGCCTTCACCAGCCTCCTCCTGCCAGCGAGCTTGCCAGATCCTGAGAACCTCCTTTGTTATGTAGGCTTTGTCAGACACTGTTATCGCATGTCCCGGGCTGTACGAGACATCATCTAACACGTATGACAGTCCCTTTCTGGCACAATATCGTGCCCCTGCCTTGATGACCTCAAGGTCAAGGGGCATCAAACCTGTCAGGACTTGGAGCCTGACAGTCGGAGCTGTTCTATATGCTCCTGATATTGCTATCAAAGGTGCCCTTTGCGCACTCTTGAGCGCTCTGCCACACATAGTCAGACGAGCTCGGTGCGCCCACACAGATGCACAGTACAGGATTATTGGCAGGAATGCGCCTTTATAGATGGTCGTCAGCGCCCTGCGGCTTATGAGTCGTTTCCTTGTTGATAGTCTCATGAGCTTGTAAAAAACGTTTTTGGCCTTAGCCGTAACAGTCTCTACATGCTCGAGAAAGTTCAGCTTACAGTCCAAGGTTACTCCTAAGTATTTCTGCGATCTCACCGCACTAATCGATCTATTATTTAGCCTGATCAGCGGAGGGCGATTTGCATGTGATCCCCTCATGACCATGAGCGATGACTTGCTCTCAGAAACAAGTAGCTTGTTTCTGACGCACCAATCAGAAACGATAGCCAGTGAGGATTCCCCTGCTTCCTCAACTTCCCTCCGGCTTTTGCCCCCAATAACCAATGCCAGATCATCGGCATAAGCGACGTGCTCGAATCCTCGCGACGTCAACTCCCGAAGGAGCGGATCCATCACGAGGTTCCACATCACCGGACCTGAATTAGATCCCTGAGGACAACCTTTAGTCAGTGTCTTCGAAAACAAGACTCCTCCGTGAGACACCCCAGCCTCACGATCACAGAAATAACTTTCATACAAGCCATATAAGTTTGGTGGGCAACCCACTTCCCTTAGTCTGGCAAGCATGATGGGCCACCATGCGTTATCAAAAGCCCCTGATATATCAACAAAGATCACGACAACATGTTTATGTTGGTTCTGAGATGTTAGTTGAACCAACCTCTGTACGGCATCTTCCGTGGAGCGCTTTGCCCTGAAACCATACTGAGTGTCAGACAGCCCACAGCCCTCCTCGACACACCTCTTTAACTTATCAACCATTAACCACTCCAGTAGCTTACCCACCACTGGGAGGAGGCAGATCGGTCTATATGCCTTCGGATCATCCTCCGGCTTGCTGCAGTTCTTAGTCAGCAAAGACACGATCGCTCTCTTCCAGATTTGTGGGAAGACACCTTCATCGAGGCAACGGTTGAAAAGTCTTGTGAGTGGACCGACAAGCTGTACAGAAGCTTTTTGTATCATGGACGGCGAGATTCGATCGTTTCCCGGGGCCTTTTTAAGATTTAATTTGGCCACGGAATCCCGAACCTCATCCATGGAGAAACTGATTATCGTCATGGGCGTTTCACTTACGTATCGCTCGAGCAAACCCTCTCTGACTGAAAGATGGAAGTAGTCTTCTGAGGTGAGGTCGTCGCTTGGAAGTAACATATCGAGCAGTAGAGTCGCGGTCCGCTGGTACCCCACAGTATGCGATGACGATTGCTCGTCATCACATACCATCCGCAAAGATCTCATAGCGAACGGGATGCGCACCTTTTCAGCTGCGATCTTGTAGGGTGTACCCCAGCAGTCGAGACTCGACATACTCTCTACATACTCTTCCCACGACTTCCTCTTAGCCTTCTTCACGTCAGAGTTGTACCTTCTTCGGGCCTCTCGGAAATTTTCCTCAAGGTCCTCCGTCGGCAAACCCCTTCGCTTAGCGGCTTGAAGGGTTCGTCTTGCTTTACGTAGACGTACTCTGCCTTTCGTCAGCCAGTCCCTCCACCAACTCACCACTTTCCTCCTCGGCGGCCCGAACGGAATTGCTTCCTTGGCCGCTTTCAGAATTGCATCGTTCAAGCTAAGAGCGACTGAATCGCAGGAGGCTGCCTCATCAACTTCTCGCAGCTCCCTGCTCAAAGAGATGGCGTACTTCTCCCAGTCAGCTCTTCCCAACTTGAAACGATGCAGTGGCTCGTCTTCCAGGGTTGCCCCTGAAGAGTGGAGATCGTCCCGGCCTAACGATCGACATTTCCATCTGAGGATCCGATGGTCAGATCCAGTGAAGTAATCATCGATTCTCCAATCCACGATACTGTCGCGTCCTCCCACAGAGGTTGCCAATGAGACATCAATGTTCGACTCGCCCAGCGGGCTAAAAAACGTGGTCAAACATGACGCTACATTGGCGACTTGCAGACTGTGCCTAGCAATAAGCTCCTCCAATTCACCCCCTCTGGGATCCTCAACTCCGCTATGCCATAGATGGGATTTGGCATTGGCATCCATACCCACATGGATTATTTGCCCGCGGAGTTGCCGAAACACAAAATCAATATGTTCCAGCAGAGGACCGATCGGAAACGGATGTGGAGGAAGATACGCTGACACGAAGTATGACGATCGTCCGTTCCACGCCACCTGGCACACGGCCACGTAGCGTGTTGTGAACTGAACGAGCTTGAGAACACTTATCTCAGGGTTGCACACAAGGATGGCAGCACACGGTTTATCTGTACTAAGTTGCGTAACTCGGTAGGAAGTCGGGATGCAAGCAACCTTGTTTCCCACCGTGTACGGTTCTTGTATTAACACTACATCGATACCGCATTCGTACACAAACTTTTCAAGATTCCCCATGGCCGCCACCATCTTGCGCGCATTAAGCTGAGCCACGACCAGACTACTCATAGGCGGTTTGCTGCCTAAGCAGCTCTACCGCCCGGGAATACTCCGGACACAACCGCTTATCCCCAACAGGATGGTCTGCTCTCTTGCCAAACTGCCTGCAAGACCCGCAGCAGATGTCGTGCTGCTTACATTGGTCGCGCCTATGACCATCGGAACCGCACTTGCCACAGACTTCCGTCTGTCGTCGGCAGTGCGCTCCCAGGTGGCCATATCTTTGGAAGCGAAAGCAACGTATGGGCGTCTCGTACCGGTCGATTCTATACGAGGACCACTCCACGTATAGTCGACCTTGTTCGAGTAGCGCCCTCCAAAGTCGAGGGGGCATCTGTACAACCCAATTCCTTGATGCGTCACCTCGCCCCAGCTTGGTGCGCACAAAGATTTGGGCTACCTCAGTTTTCGAAGCACTCGTGGCCTCAGCGATTTCCCGCCTGACCAGATCCTCCGATACTCCCTTCCGGACACCAATAATGATGACCTTCGGGTTTCTCTTGCGGAGGGTCTCCGGCTCCAGTAGACTGGAGCCCTCGACCGCTTTCCTGATCGCGAGAATGTCCTCCGGGGACGGGCTCTCGATAACCACTCCGTTAGGAGCTAAGCGGCATCGAGAAACCCGAACCTTTTGGTCGCCGAGACCCTTCGTGACCTCGGCTCTCACTTCAGCAACCGACACGATCTTTTTGCCTTGCTTGGGTTTAAGCAGCAAAACAGGGTTCTGCTTGGGCAGCCTCACGACTGCCTTCGCTTCCCCCTGCTTTACTGCCTCTGAGAAACTAGATGGGGCCACCTGTACCGGGTGTTGTGGCACAGGCTGGGCCATGGCTTTGGGAGCCGCCTTGGCGATTCCCTCCACCACGCCCTGGACCAGTTCAGTCATGATTTTCTCTTGAAGAGACGGCATGACTTCGCTGAGAGTTGCCAAAGCAAGCTTTGACTTGCTCAGCTCAGTCATCATGGTCCGTCGGTCTTCAACAAGCAACCTGTCTTTGCCCTTGATGGTTAAAATCGCCTCAATCGCTTCCAAAGAGTTCTTAATTTCTAGAATGATCGCGTTTTTTGAATCTACCTCATTTGGTACTACCTTCGGTCCAGAAAGACCATCCTCCACAAGGGAAGACGACCCCTCCGGTCCAGCCATGGGCGTCGAGGACGCAGGTAGAGCTCTTTTATTGATGGCCAAGATCTCTGCGGTGTTTTCACTCGCTGGCCTCGTGTTCGCCTATTAGTCAAGAACACGCCAAATACAGAGGACGACAGCGCGCCGCTACGCCGTCCTCTCAGTGAGTAGTTAGACAAAATTTAAACGTAACTCACTGGGCCCCAGCCAAGGACTGTCGCGACTCGGCGCGCGCATGTGAACCCTGCCAGCGCGCAAAGATGACACGCCACGTCAACGCCCCGCTAAGTACTTTCGCCACGCCATCCGCGCGGTTCGAGCATGTCCATGTGAACATCGTCGGCCCGCTTCCCCCTTCCTCTGGATTTCTCTACCTGCTGACAGGAGTTGACAGGTACACACGCTGGCCGGAGGCGTACCCGCTCAAGGATATCACATCCGAGAACGTCGTCCGGGCTTTCATCATCGGCTGGGTGGCGAAATTTGGCGCCCCGCGGCGACTGACGTGTGACCAAGGTCGCCAGTTTGAGTCGCAGCTTTTCCGCCGCATCCTCACGCTTAGCGGCACAGAGAAACGCCGCATCACCGCCTACCATCCCCAGGCATCGGGCATGGTGGAGCGTTTCATCCGAACATTGTAGGAGGGGTTAATGTGCCGTCACGGCGAGGCCTGCCTCACGGCCCTCCCGTGGGTGCTCCTCGGTCTCCGCAATACCCCCAAGGAGGACATCTGAGCGTCCACCGAAGAGCTAGTATACGGCGAGCGAGGCGCCTTCCCGACGAACTGCTCGTCGCACCAGTGGACTCCATCCCATCGTCTGACGTCATCTGCGTCCTCACGCAGGTACGGAAGCAGATCGCCCATCTCCGCCTCACGCCGGCTGCACGCCACGCGCGGTCGGCGTCATTCGTCCTCCCGGACCTGGCGCATTGTATGCACGTCTTCCTCTGAGACAACCCGCCCGCGTGTCCATCGACCGCGTGAAGCCGGCCTTCCTGCCAGTGACCGACGTCCCCAGTTACCCGCGGTGCCGCCTCAAGTGCCCCCAGCGCCGTCCCAGACCGTGGCACTTCCNTATATATATATATATATATATATAATAAGTCCTTCGTTATTTATAATTAGTTCCATTTCATTATTTTATAAGCGATATTTTAACTCTTTTTTTATTTCGAGATCTATTTTCAGATATTCCATTCACAATATAAAGAATCGATACAATATCTTTAGTTTCGTAATTTTATCTCCTTTATTTGAATCTGTGGCGGCCTCGCCAAGAGCGAAGCGCGCGGACGAGCGCCGGCCGCCGAGGGCGCGCCCGACCCTCCGCCGAACGGGATCAGGGGGATCAGGGGGATGGCTTTTGTTCGCCAGTCTGGGACGTGTTGTCGCCAGCCAGTAGGCTCTACGGAGGCAAGCGGGACGCGTCGCCGTGTACTCGCACTTATCGAGTAAATGAACATCGCACCAGTTGTATTATTTCGGGGGGAATAGGGTATCCCTATACACAGCGTGCCGATCCCTTTATATCTTTGTATCACCAGCAAATATGGCACAAATATTACATAAGTTAATGTTCTTCTTTTTAAATTTTCTTCTTTTATAATTTTTTTCACGAGTACACCTTCTTCTCTGTGGCCTAGATGATTACATAGAAAGCGAGAAAACGTATTTTCAAAACTTGTAATGGAACTCAGAACTTTTCTGTCACAAATGTTACAAAAAACCAATTTCATAAACGATTCCATTTTCAAATATTTAAGATATTTAACCAGAACTCAAACCAGAAATGTTTCATGATCTAAAAGACAGGGATATTCGTGCTAATCATCTTTTAACATTTAGTGTTTAATTTTAAACACAGTTGGGAGGCACGTATTTCTTTAAAGTGAAAATGGTTCCGATGTACGCGCATCCAAATACCGCGCCGCAGAATGTGTCTTCGCCCTCCCTGCGAGCCTCCCGCCGCGCCAGTATTTAAGGGCGGCGCGGCAGCCTCAGAGCAGCAGACATCGACTGGCAACCGAGCTCGCCGGTCGCACCGNACCCCCCCCCCCTTGTCTGTCCACGAACACTCCGAAGCCACAGGTTAAGACGTCGCACTACGAGAGCCGACCATATCTGGCAAACGGATTTGACAAACAGTTCGCGATTGGTAACCGCAGAAGAGTGAGTGCTTGTGTTAGCATTGGTCTACGACCGGGAAAGACAGATATTTTCCTTACTTCTTTTATCTGTATATATTTTTACAGTAGATATTAGAGATGTTTAAGTCTTGGTTTGGTTCAATAAATAGACTTAAGAATTCTTTGTGTTATTTTTGGTTATAATACATTGGCGACGAGGAAAATAGTAAAACACTGGAAGGTGGACGCTACATTACCACAAGCATTGATGGCGTTGCTACAGCAGCAGCAGCAAGCACTAACGGCGTTGCTACAGCAACAACAACAGCAGGCGATGATACCACCATTTCCAGCGTTTAGTGAGGAGAAGGAGACTTGTATTGAATACATGGCTTCAACACTTTGCGTGCTATAACGTAACAAGTGAACAACAGAAGCGAGTCTTCTTCCTCAGTCGTGTAGGAAACAGTTTCTGTGAGCTTCTTCGTAAAGGCAGCTCGGAGACGGAAATCAGAGTTACCTTACGCTACATTGAAACGTCGTTTGATGGACTTGCATAGTAAACAACCGCATGTGTGGCCGCTAGGTATCGTTTCTTATCATGTCGATTGAAGCAGGGTCAAACACGTGCCAATTGGGTTGCGAAGTTAAAGGGATTGGGGAAGGCATGCAATTTTCTCTGCCAAGAGAACGTTTTGTGAAGTCAATGAAGTTATACACGAATTCACTTATTCGAGATGTAGTGGTGATGTATACGCTCGAAGAGAAAATTAGGTTAGGAGCCCTTCTACGAACTGACCCTTCCTTAGGTGAAGTAGTTAAACTAGCGTTATCCCATGAGGTTATGCAGCTAACAGCTAGGGAAAAGGACAACTAACATAGAAATTGCTCAGGGACAGGTTGAGCCGCGAACAGACATGGAGCTGAACAGAAACAAAGAGCAGCAACGTGGCAGTCAGTCATTTTTAGCACGACCAGGAAGGCTGAAATCATGCAGGCATTGCTTTCCTAAGCATGACAGGAGCGACTGCCGTTTCAGGAAAGCAATTTCTTTCCGGTGTAACAAATAGGACCATTTGAAAGAAGTCTGCCGTCTAAGCAGTATCGAAAGTAGAACTACAACTAGGGACGACTCTTCCGTGGAAATAGATGTTATCGAATGTCTCGCTATTGTTATTGCTATCTAGGCCCAAGGGAAAATAAAGGTTGATTTGGACATCGCGGAGAGATGTATCCAGTTTCAGCTTGATACTAGCGAGTCCACCACATTGGTAAATTTACATGTGTACGAAGCACTTGGGTCTCCGGCATGCCAGAAATTTAAAATAATATTGTATGGATTTGGTAAATAAATTATCAAAATTAAGGGACGGATACAAGTTCAAGTAAAGTATTACAAAAACGTTGAATGTTATTGTAATGGATATATATGATATGGTCAATATTCTCGGAATTGATTCCTTCAAGCAATTTGGGTTTCCCGGTTCAAGGAATACACAATATGCAGCCGAGAGAACAGCAACAGATAATCCATGAAATTGCTGTTAAATATCTAGGAGTGTTCTCAACAGAGTTAGAAGAGTGCAGTTAGTTGAAGGCACACATCCAGCTTAGCGAAGGAAGCAGACCGAAGACTCGCCCAGTTCCGACAGCGCTTCGAGATTTGGTTACATCAGAGTTGGAGCGTTTGGTCGGGCAGAAGTTTTTGACTCGGGTTGAAATGTGCAATTGGACTACACCTCTAGTCCTAGTCAGGAAGAAAAATGGAGGGTTTCGTAAATGTGGCGATTTTCAAAGCACCATTAATGCCCTGTTGCAGGTGGATCAGTTTTCTATTCCGCTCGCCGTGGAGCTTCTTCATCTGTTATCGGAAGGCCAAAAATTTACAAAAAGTAGATCTGACTGAGGCGTATCTTCAAATTTCACTCGACGAGGAGTCTGCAAAATTGCTCGTGGTAAACACTCCGTTTGGACATTTTTAGATATAACACACTCCCGTTCGGGGTAGCGTCTGCAGCTGCCATTTTCCAGCGTTGTTTAAGGACGATCACGTCGCATATCGACGACTGCGCGAACTATTTGGGCGACATTGTCGTTACGGGCCGTTGCGACGCAGAACACCTGGCAAATTTGGAAGATTCCGAACTGATTCCGAAGTTACAAGAGTGGAACCTTACGGTGTTTCAAGAAGTGAGAATTCTTTCAACCGCAGATGACATATTTAGGACTTACGTTGGACTCTACGGGTTTCCAACTTAACTCGAAGAAAGATCGCGTCATACTGCAGCTTCCACCACCTCAAAATTTGCAGCAATTACAGGCTCTCTCAGTTAAGGTAAATTTTTATAATAAATTCATTCCCAATTTTTTACAGCTGAAGTACCTCTCAATGCTTTGAGAAGAAAAGGAGTCCAGTGGGAATGGACAAAGCAGGTGGACAAGGTTTTTCAGGAAATAAAGAGAGTCTCTAGCTGACGCAGTAAAACTGGAACATTTCCAGTCAGGCCGAGAAACGATACTAGCAGTAGATGCATCCAATTATGGATTGGGTGCAGTTCTCTCGCAAAGGAACAGGGAAGGACAGAAAAAGACCATTGTCTTCGAATCTAAGTCTTTGAATGTTCACCAAAAGAACTATTCCCAGATTGAAAAGGAGGCGTAAGCCATTATCTTTGGAGTAAGTAAATTTAACGAATACCTCTATGGTTCCAATTTCATAATTATCACCAATTATAAGCCGTTAATATCATTGTTCTCGCCTAAATACAGGATCCCAGATATTACAACCTGTAAGTTACAAATATGGGCACTAATTCTCCCAGGATACAACTATGATATCATTCACAGGTCCACCACTCAACACGCCAATGCCGACGCGTTATCAAGGCTTCCCGTTGGACCAGATTTAGCATTTGATATGGACGAGATAGCCTACCTTCAGCTGGACCAGGAAGAGGGAAAGAGGTTTTCCGCGTTTCCAGTGCACGCTCGTAGGATGGCACAAGAAATCGCAAAGGACCTGGTACTCAGCGCAGTCGAGCGGTATGTTTAAGAAGGATAGTCTATAGACAGTAGGTGGACTAGATAAGCTTCCTTATGGCCCAAGATAAGAGATGCTCTCTCCGTCAGGAACGGGGATCTCATGCTGGAAACTCCGCAAGGTGCGCGAGTTGTCGTGCCCCCTCATCTGCAAGAGACACTATTGGATCTGCTGCACAAGGGACACTGGGGCGCCAGTCGCACAAAGCAGCTAGCACGAATCCACTGCTACTGGCCTGGAATGAATAAGGCAGTTGAGGATAGATGCACGACATGTGAAGCATGCTAGATTATTCAGCCTGCTGCTTCCACAGACTTGCAACCATGTCCAGACCATTGGAGCCGTTGGACTGCTTACACGTGGATTTCGCGGGCACATTTTTGGGTTCTATGTGGATGGTGAAAAGTGGTTCTCCAGAAAATATTTGTGACTGAAGGTTCACCACGTATTATGGTTACGGACAATAGTCCACAATTTTCATCTACTTTGTTCCATCAGTTCTGTGACAAGAACGGAATTCAGCATGACACCGCTGCACCGTTTCACCCATAATAAAATGGAGAGGCCAAGCGGATGGTGCAGACTTTCAAATCTGCGATGCGAAAGTCCTGAGACGAGCTAAACAGGATGAAGCATTGCTGCGGGTGTTAGCGACATACAGAACGCTTCCAGCTGCAGATGGCCAAAACCCAGCACAGATCCGACACGGCCGCCAACCAAGGACTCTGTTATCCCTGCTCAAACCAAGTGAACGGATTAGCTGTTCAGGACGAGGAAAATTTCACATCTGTGAAAAGGTTTTTATTAAAAAAAATTAGTGCGCATCCTCGGTGGATACCAGCGATTATCATGGCATAGCGAGGATCCTGAGTTTACGAGGATCGCACAACCCACCATAACATCGTGTAACAACAGGCGACACATTCCCCCTGATGTGGACCAACTCGGACACCACGATAGATACAGAGGAGACCTCTGGACCAACTGGTACAGTTAGGGCATCAGTCACCTTCAAGGGTGACTTAGGCATCTCTCCAGGAACAGGAGTGGCAAACATTTCCGGAAGAGTAGGAGCAACCATCACTGGAGAGAACACACCGAAGGAAACATAGGGCTAGCCGTTTCACTCCCTATATCACATCTTCTGGAGGGAGGTGTTCGGACCTGCGAGCATCCTAAGAGCGCTCCACCGAATGTGTCAGGGTGACACATCGGCAGAGCGCGTGCCGGGGCTCTGCGGAGCAGCGTTGTGAGTCTTCGTGCTGCGCCAGCCTCAGAGCAGCAGACATCGACCGGCAACCGATCTCGCCGGTCGCACCCCGGAAGGCAACGACGCAGCCCCCCCCCCCCACTTGCGTCTACCAACGAATTCTCCAAAGCCTCGAGTCAAGACGTCGCACTACGAGAGCCGAACAAACAGCAAAGGCAAACGACCATATCTGGCAAAGTTCGCGATTAGTAACCGCAGAAGAGTAAGAGCTTGTGTTAGCATAGGTCTACGACCTGAAAAGACAGCCATTTTCTTAAGTTCTTTTATCTGTATATACTTTTACTGTAAATATTGAAGAAGTTTATTTTTTGGTTTGGTTCAATAAATCGCACTAGGATGTACTGTTTTTAAAAAAACTGTAGTAGGCCATATTTGTCTTGAGTTTATTATCCAACCCCATTGAATGCATATTTTGGGGATAAATTCAATTTTAGTATATAAATTATAAATTATACATAAATCTCATCTTAAAAACTGTCAAAATTTGGCAAGTGGTAATCACAAGAATTATTATTACCATAATATCAAAACTTAATATGCTTGGCAGTGTACAAGGAAAGAATGAACCTGAAGAGGAGGCCTGAATCCTAGCCTCGAAAAGTTTTGTTTCTGAACTATTGTGAATTGCGAATTTTAAATATTTACACGTGTTTTATGTGATTGATTTTTATAGAATAACCCAATTACGTATTAGTATCTTGCAAAGAACTAATAACGGTCAAATTGTAAAACGTCAATCTTCGTCTTTTTGTTAAATTCTTGTTCTGTTAAATGTTTCGTTATTCGGATATTAAAGGACACACTTCTCAGCCCAACAATTTTCAGCAGTGAACCTTATATTTCGAGTCGCAGTGGGTTTAAATCAGGGTCGTTCACACTAGCGCTCTACGGAGTTGGAAAAGTTTGCTCTTTCTGCAGTCCAGAGCGAGCGAGCACTGCTCGCGAAAATACGGGCCCGAAATCACACTGAATCGCAAACGGTCGTCACCGAATTTGTGTTGGGATTTACACACTATCGTGTTAGTGATATGGGAGTGCATAAAACTAAATGATATTTTCGCGTAATTTTCTTCTTAGAAACCCCAAAAAAGGAAAAGCAATACAAATAATCATCTTAAATTGCCTTGATTGTTTACTATCATAAAGATTTACTCCAAAATTTGGAACGTTTTTTTCTTTTCTTTTTCGAACACTTAGTAAAGCGAGGAAAAATTTCGGAATAATTAAACATATCTGAAATGTGCATTAGAAAAATGAGGTTTATATATTTTAACTACGTTTTCTACAGTTCTTCGTTTTTTTTTATTTTCCTATGCCTTTGATGTTTGTTGCATACGATTGAGTCTCAGAATGTATTTTAAATTATTATCGGATAAGGAACTGTTAATTCTAGTTTTACACATTTTCAAGAGCGAAAAATATCACCACTTCGCGTTTTTCATTTCTATACTTACTTCTGAATGATAAGCATTATTGTGCCACTGTAAATTAAACCTCTTAACGTGGTTTAGTATATTGTGACTCACCAAGCATTTGGTTTATCTCCCGCAATGAACAGAAGTATTCAAATATTCCATTCAGAGTTAAAAGGTGAATAGAATTTGCTTTTAGGACAACACGCTGCTTCCGACATATCGCAAAAATATACCACTGTGACTGACGACGTCGCAGCAATGCTCTTTCCGTGCGTTCCAGCAGTTTGCCCCACTTCTCCTCAGAACGTTTTACTCCCGATTGGCCTATGTAAGTGATTCGTGAGCACATTTTCATTTCATATTTTAAATCTCAATCATTAAGTCTTGTAAAACGATGCCAAAAATTGTAAGTTTTTATACACAAATGCAGCTGAAATCCGCTGAATAAACTATTTTACTCTCTGGAAGAAAGCAAAGGACTATTCCATTGATTCGAATGAAAGACGAGAAAATCCGGCCTTTAGAGATAATGAACATGTGCACAAATGTGCGAAGATTGAGTGCAGATAAAAGAATATAACTGTATTAAAAAATAAAAACCAATAAGAATGCGTTCTAATACATTATTTCAATCAATCATTTTAAAAAGTGAAGCGATTATAATTTTAAATTAATTTCGATAATTTTGTGAACATTTCTTCTTAATTCTTACACTATTTGCATACATTTTTTCTCAGGTTTAGAGCTGACACTTTCGATAGGGAGAATGATGTACGGTAACAGTTTTTCGCCGCAGTTTTTGTTTAATGAGCAGACTAAAGTCAATACGATTTCATTTGAAGCTAAGCTATATGAGCAAAATATAATCAAAAGAGGAGACAATGGTGCGGAATTAGCTTGTTCCTTCTTACTCCCCAGTCCCCAACTTGTTCGTATGATACCTTGGAATCCGTGTCTTGCTGAGATGTTGTGTCAATACAATACGCGTCTTGATGAACTGACCCGGAAGGTTGCGAAAACCATTCATTATTAATTGGAGAATGAGGAACTAAAGAAGAAAAAAACACCCAGTTAAAAATATCTATTGGTTGAGTTTCTTTTTGCTTCATTGTTGTTAGTTTTTCATAAAATAAAGAATTCCCGTGCAATCATGAAATATAAATCGGTATCGTGAGGTACTACTGAGCGTTACGGATAAATTGTATAAGATTTTGACGTATCTTTCCAAAATCCTGTAATATTTTATCAGCAAATGAAAAATGCAAGTCGATCTAGCAAGAGTACCTCACAGCTTCATGAAACCTACTTCATGCCAAACTGATTATGGAATAAAATATCTTGGTTTTTTTATAGTTTCATATATAATTTATAGTTACAAAGTTGAAAACATGAGTATTCTATGTCTGGAGCGCTGCTATTTAGCGGGTGCATTCCTCGACTTAGATGAGCATCGTCCGCAGAACCATGATGAGTTATCTTTCATACAAATTCGCTATTGACCCTCTGAGTTAATGTTATTTGCGTATGTGGGAGATTCTTGAGAAGAAAGATGCATATCAACCGATTCATTTGCTTGCATGGTACGGATTTGAGAAATTAATCCAAGATATTCTGATGTTTCTGTATAGAATTTAAAGACGAAACTAGAAAAAAAACACCGCGAATACTTTTCATAAAATGTAATCTGAATTTATTACTACTCGAATAAAGTGTATTTGGATGTTTTTAACAACACGGAATGGTCATTACGCTCATATACGTTCATTCATTTTTATAAAACATATTAATTTCTAATGAAAGAACTCAAAATGTATAAGAGTTTCAGCAAAGTTTGGGCGTCCCATCTATTGACATAAAGGCGTTGCTCAGTAAACAGGATCATTGAACAGTTTGCTTGAGGTCGACTGAGTAAAACGATGAGGAGACGGAAAAGAACAAGAGGCAGTGGAACCGAGCTCCATATATTGAAATAAACTTTTAAAAAGTTTTAAATCAATCAAACACATATTCAATAATCTACTGACCTTACCTCATACATCTGACAGTCACACGCTTTTATACGCATTTGGTCATAGGTTAAAATAGAAGAACATTACAAGGAACAATCTTGTGAAATAAAGGAAATAAAAAGGGGAAAGTAAATATGAGATGAGGGGATATTACTCAATAACCTCTCTGTCTACCTTGAACCCCAAAGTCTTGAGGTGGGGAAAACAACACCTGTACTGCATGCCAATAGAGTGTACAGCGAAACAAGTCGAAGCCACATTCTTAGCGAGTGGAACCGAGATAAAAGACAGAAGCAAGTGCGAAAAAACAAGTCTCTTCTCTCCTTGTTCTACCCCTCCCCCTCGGGGGCTGTTCGTCAGCCTCATCCCAGCGCCAGGCCACCAGCGGTTTAAGCTACCCTTAACCTCGCCCCCAAAATGTTTGTGGTGGACTTGCAGCTGCTTGACCCTTAATGGATACGCGATTTCCAGCTAGAAACTTCACCGTGGCAGTTAGCGGGGCGAGGGGGCGCCATCCAAAGCTCATTGTTTCTCTAGTTGCTAGTTGGTCTTGTGACAGTACGCCTCTTCTTCCTCTCGAAGCCTCTGAGAAGCAAATGAAAAACCGGAAAAGTTGGAAAGAATGAAACTTATTTCCAAGAACTCGTGTTTTTTGGCCACAATAGATTTCAATGGATTGAGACTATTCTACTATCACACTAAGAAATAATCAGAATTCTCGTAACGTAAAAATACTGACGGGCTTCAGATGATGGCCATAATGTATTTAAAACGTTTTTCAATAATGACATTAAATGGTATTCTTAATTTCAGCATTTTTATGGAGAAAACTGTATTTCATAGTATCGCACGGACACAATTTGAACATTCGGTATAAGCCAACTTCTATTCTTCCTAATTCTTTACCCCAAGTAATGTGGTTAGGAGGAATAGCAGGCCTGATGGCCTCAACTTCATAGCTATATCACAAAATAATACATAAAAATAAATTTTAAAATGGCCTCAACTTCATAGCTATATCACAAAATAATACATAAAAATAAATTTTAAAACACTACAAAAAGTTAAAAAATTAAATTGTCTCCTCCTCTTGCATCTCAATAAAATGAGCTCAAAATTCTGAGGTCACTCTAGGAGCATTAAATGGAGCTCAGACCATTCATAGTATACAGTCCCATGAACAAATTCTTAATTTGAATTGCGTGACAGTGAGGCAAGTGACGTGCCAGAGAATGTGCTGGAAACCGATGTCTATTAACCTGGAGTATCTACTTTATAGCGCAGGACCCGGACCTGCATAATAATTTGTTGCCCGAGAAAAACATTTTTCGCTCTTACCTTTCATGAGAAACAGAGGATACTCCAGCATAAATCTTATCTCACATGTTACACATCTATATCTCCGGAAACAATAGAGATATCGAAATGCTCTTTGCGGAATAATTTGTTGATATTGCACAAGAACGAAATTTGTTGTTGTTCCAGGTTGTATTTGCCTATAACAATAATAACACGAGATTTAAAAGCCCTAAAATTAGGAATAGCTAATGACAAAATTTATGTTCTGTGTTGTAATAGACAAACAGATAATTGCATAATTTAACAACCTATTTTGTGCTCTCCAATATGTGACCGAAATCTTGACACATAATATATAAAATATGCATTTTTGAAAAAAATTGGGCATTACGAAGTTATGAAATCAGATATAACTAATGTAAAAGACCCTGTTAACGGAAGAGACTCTCTTAACAATTTCTGCCGGATGAAAAATAGACAATACCTTTCAAATGGACCGTCATTAACAGGGTTTCGTGATTAACACTTTCGTTATATACGTTCTTTGTCTTAATAATTAAACTTTCAATTCCCTCCCAGGAGACACCACCTTATCGAAGCACTGTCCGTGCGGGTGGCGAGGGTTAACGTGCTTCAGTGAAGCTGAGGGCTATGTCGGCGGTAGCGTAACTACTGGTAGGGCATCCCAAGCCGGACAGGTCTCAGCAGAGAAGACTGACTAAGTGTGTCTCACATCGACCTTTCTCCCTAGTACCTATCATATAGTCCTTCCGCCCACTACCTAGTATATCCCAACATCCTTCATGTCCTTACCCAAGTCAAGGTGTAAGCTATCGTGTCGATGGATGAATGGTATTGGGGGATAGTGCGGCGAACGATGCACTTGTGATACCAGGCATCCTCTCATTGTACTCAGCTTTATCTGCGCATGCGGGGCTCTGTGTGGATGGAGAGGCATTATCCGTAGTTACTCGTGGATAGAAATATGCAAACATCTGGATTTAATTATCCCAATGAAATACGTGATATTGGAAAAGAAAATAGAAAAGTCAGAAAATAATGGTAAAAGTCCAGAACAAGAGAAAATAAAAATAACCTAAATAATTTGTCCCAACAATTAAAAAGGGAAATTCAGAAAATTAAAAATGAATCAATGACTAAGTATCTAAGTGAATTAACTGACGAGAAAAGCACACAGTACTCAACTGCGGAAAGTTACTGAAAGATTCGATAGATCAATCAAACAAATCCCACCCACAAGAGAAGAAAATGGTTCTTGGGCAAGGGATAATAAACAGAAGGCGGATGTGTTTACAAGGCATCTAGAAAATATCTTCCCACCGAACGAAGAACTGGAAATACTGGACCAACCAGAAATAGAACAGTACGTTCAAAAAATAGATTTTGCTACAATAAAAGAAGTAGCTAAAGTAATAAAAGAAAACCTAAATCCTAAGAAATCCGCAGAATTCGATCTGATCAATGCAGAAATCCTAAAGAGACTTCCGAGAAAAGGTATTCCTAAACTTAAGCTGTTGATAAATGACACTTTTAGATTAAATCATGTGCCTATTCTTTGGAATAAGAAGTAATCAAGATACACAAACCTGTAAACGAAATAAAATGATATAGATCCATATTTCTATTGTGTACAATATCGGAACTATTTGAAATATTGCTTTTGAAGAGAATCAAGAAAATAATAGAGGAGAAGCAACATGTTCCTGACCATCAGTTTGGATTCAGAAACACACGTGTTACAGTCGAACAAGTACATCGAATAACTGATATAATTGAAAAAGTCTGGAGGAAAAGAAAATATGTTCCGCCATATTTCTGGATGTGGCCTAAGCATTTGATAAAGTCTGGCTTGAAGGCCTTATCATGAAATTATAAAAATGCTTACCTGAACAGTATATGCAGCCCCCCAGTGGACTTACATCTAGTAAGTACGTGTTTGGCGAACACGGGAACCCGAGCTCAGTCTGGCATTACTTCCACTTACTTGTGCAAGGTTCCTTCCTTTCTCTTTTCTGACCTCCCTTGGTCCCTCTCATTTTTGTCCTACCCCTCATTTTTTGTCCTCCTTACTCTTTGTCCCCCCTCATGTTATGTGCCCCCCTCCTCCATTTGATATTTTGATGTATGTTGTGAGATATGTTTTGGTGTGTTGTAGATCAGGAGGGTTTTTAGTGGGTAGGGTTGAATCATTCTGCGACTCCCACACGCGGGGAGAGTCATGTTGGCTTTCCCTAGTGCGTAACTGCATTTTCCCTACCTGTACAAGTTTTTCGGGCTCCAATGACCTTTGATGTCGACATGAGCCGTAAAGCCCCACAAAAAAAAGTACGTGCAGCTCTTAAGATCCTACATATCACAGCGGACCTTCTGAGTTAAACAGGAAAATGAATATTCTGAACTGAAAGCAGTAAATGCAGGAGTACCCCAAGGTAGTGTACTTGGACCCGTGCTTTATTTGTTGTATATATGTGACATGTCAGTAGCAGAGAACACTAAACTAGCTACATTTTCTGACCATGCGACCGTATTAGAGGTAGGAAAGACCATAGAAGAAACAACTGGCAATCTCCAAGGTGCAATAGACCGCATTTACGCTGGCGTATAAAATTAAATGAAAGCACATCTGCCATGATAATTTCACGAACAAAAATCTCATTATTATCCTATAATATTGAATAACATCACAATTCCAAATAGAAAAACAGCCAAATACTATGGTCTAAACCTAGACACCAAGAGAGCATATTAAAAATGGGAATGGGAAGAGCATATTAAAAAACAACAACAATAGAACTAAATAAAAATATAAAAGTATGTACTGGCTGGTAAAGGGGGAAATCTTATTTGTGTATTAGAAACAAGGTACTGGTATACCAGCAAGTTCTGAAACCAGTCTGGACATACGGCCTTCAGTTGTAGGGCTGTATCAAAGAAAGCAACATTAAAAGTCTCCAAGTGTTCCAAAACCGAGTGCTGAGAAACATTGTCTTTGCTCCTTGGTACATTCGGAATGCAGATCTTCATCGGGAGCTCCAGGTGAGGACAGTCAAAGAAGAAGCCAAGAAGCACGAGGAAAGACTCCATAAGAATCCAAACGTTGAAGTGGTAAAACTGTTAGACAATCAATAGTGCGACGGCACAAAAGGACTAAATCCTTTGAGCTCGTATGAAAAGTGTAGTGATCAGAGAGAAGTACTGTGCTGTGTAGAAACAACAGCGATGTGAGCAAGACATTTTATATGCTAGGATGGACCGCTTGGAAAATCCAGACTTATATGAAAATGTAGTAATTTAAGTTAAATTTAAAATGTTGATTAATCTTAGTGCATACACTTGTCGAAACGTCGTGAGCTCTTGACAAAATACATAAATTATTCGATCATAAAGGGTCGTAAGACTACAATTATTTATTTAATTGTATTATGAAAATGTTTTCATGGTTTGTGTATTTTGTGTTTTATGTATTTCTGCTTGATCAAAATGTTATGTCAAATAATTTTTTTGCGTATGTTAATATTCAAGACAAGAATTTTGTGTTATTAATTTCATCTATTTAATTTACTGAGAAAATATGTCATGATTTCAAATTTAATTTTCGTGGTGCACAGTTTTGATACAATATAATTATGTATTTTTGTACCGACATGTATTTTTATTTCCTAATTGATAACGATCCTCCAGCCTCAGATAGACGAGATATAGTTCATAGTCAGACAGGAAACAATTTATTTCATAGTTACATTGAACCAACTAGAATAACCGTCGGAGGTAGTAATCTTTTATAATTTAATAGTAAATAAAATTTTAAATAATCCTCATATTATTTTTATTACCAAGTAAGAAAGGGGGTATACAAGCTGACAAGTGACTGTATTGAATGTATCTGACATATCCATAATGAGACCATTCTTTACAATTTTCATGTTTTCCGTGGATGAACAAGAATGTAATTTTACCAATATACATCAAAATTCATTCGAGTGAAATTCAACTCAATGCAACTGAACTTTAACTCGTATGGACACTGAATGTGAACCCTTCGCTTAGAGTGATAATGCACTCTGCCGTGTAGTAAAACCATTCAATGTAGCCGCCGAGAAAAATTTACCACAAATAAAAGTTTGGAACAACTTAAAAATTATAATGAGAAAATTACAGGAACAAATTAAAAAATGCTTGTAAAAGAGAAGTTTATTTCAATCGCGAATGATTTTGAGTTTCTGACAAGGCTCCAGGAAGCAAGATTCATGGTAAGAATGATTGAGGAAATATGGAACCTGAGTATAATTCGGATTACAAATTATCCGTCCCGCAAGGGAGGACTGGGTCACGGGCATTGGGGCAGACATATATGGTTTACAGATGGCTCACGGACGGGAGCGGGAACTGGTGCTGGGGACTAATACAAGGCTCTCCCTCTCGTTGGAGGGATACATCACCGTTTACCAGGTGGAGGTATTTGCTATACTGATCTGTGCTAACCATATAAGGAATATGTCTGTTCTCAGAGGTTGTATTAATATATGCTGTGATAGCCAGGCAACACTAAGGGTACTATTTGTCGACAGATCAACAACAAAACTTGAGTGGCAAAGTCAACGGATGTTAGACGTACTCTTTGAACAAAACTCAGTTACCCTTTGATGGGTTCATGGGTACATGGGAATCAGGGGAAATGAAAAGGAGAATGAACTGGATTATCTGGAATCTAAGGGACAGTTTGTGGACTCAGAACCATTCTTTGGAATATCTCCACGAAAGGTGAGGCTGGAGATTCAACTGGACACACCAGTAAAATCTCACTATCTGCAAGCTACAAAATTTAGCCAAACAGACCCGCGAGTTAATCGTAAGACCTAACCAAGAATATAAGAAGGTAATACTGAACGTAAATTGGAGTCGTATCTGGAAAGATGTAGATCTTAACAGATCCCAATACCCTGCGGAGTCACCTACACATCATGGGGATCAGTCAGGATCAAATGTGCAGGAAAAGCGGCATGCAGGAGGAGACCCCTGCGAATGTACTAGTTTGTGCGAAGCGTTCACCCAAATTGTATACCGTTACCTGGGTTCATTTTTCCCGAACCTAGAGTATATCAGGAAGGCTAAGATCCGCTCCTTGATAACCTTCAGCGAGGCCCCTGGATTGGAGTAAACCTATCTGAATTAAGGGGTGCAAAGGAAATTTTAGGTCTACGAACGGAGTTCTGTCGAAGACAGGACCCACCCAATTTTTTCGATCTAATTTAATCTAAATTATGCAGCTTAAAATGTTGGGAACGAAAAAGTTATATAATACTATTTTATTATTGAACTAGAGTGAAAGCTAATTTTGATCTAGTAATGAATCTGACTCATATCAATTCATGGAAATTAGTCCAAAGTATAAGAGATATCTTTTTCAACATTGATGGATATAGAAAAAAGTACAGAAAAATTGAGGAAAAGATTTTAAAATAAATTCTTAAAATCGCGGCACACTTGAGAGATGAAAATTCAATAGTGTAACAATGTCAAGTCTGTTGGGGTTTATAATAAGACATGTGAATTTAGCACTTGGATTACTTACCAGATAATTCCAAAATATATTACTTTTTTTGTTGTTGTTTTCGGAAAATTTTAATTGTCCACAATACCTAAAACAAGATAGGGAAGCAATGAAGGAATTTCTGTATATAAGAGTTTTGGAGAATAGTCAGAAACTATATTCCGTGATGAGATCTGTCCTATTGAGCTCTCATGCGTCTTCAGACGGCTTCTGCGTGAATCTTCTTCGTGAATTAGTGCGTGGGAGAATGACAGCTTTGCATATGTTACAAAACAGAGTTATATGTTTTCAAAAAGGCGTTTTCGTATTAACTCACTTTCAGCAGTTACATTTTCTTCATCGTTTACAAAAAAGGTAAGAATCCATCAACACACCATATATACTATTTAAATGAACGCAAACATTAACGATGCTTAAGAAATTCATTCCCGTGGGGAATAACCTTTTTCACAGTTTACTCGACATTTAACTTGTTTTAATATTGCGCATTATATTCAATCCAGAAGCTGTTGCAGTATTATTTGACGAGCAAAACTAGATTGCAAGTTGAGATATAAGTGAGGCATATGGTGAGGTCCAAAAAAATCTAAAACTAAATTCAATATGCGCGTCATGTAGGACCTCCCTTACAAATGTAGTTCCAAAAATTGACAGCGTCGTTATCGAAAATATCCAAACGAATTTCATACATCATTGTGAAAATAACACACAGCTTCCAGCCTTTGTTGTTCGCAATTTAAATGCGCCATATTTTGTATACGTAATAATTATACACAAAGGAACTACATTAATAGAACGAGTCCAGGATTAGACCTCGCAGGCGCGCACGAAATGAAACAAAAGTTGAGTCATGGAAACCTGCAGGGATAGAGAGGGGGAGAGAATTTCGAAGTTAATTATGCAAGGTGATAGAAATGGTTTCAGCTGACAAATAACGCAAATATTTTCTACTAAATTTGCCAGCCGTAAATGCTCGGAAACAAGCTGAATGTAGGTGTTCATTGTTGCGATCAGTGCCGCGTCATAGCGAACCCGAGCCCAAAAAGAAGTGTACGTAAAATATATTCAATGTTGAAGAATCATTAAAAGGTACAAATGTTTGAAGAAAAACCACACTATGACAAACAACGTTCTGATGTATTTTTATTTCAACAAATCCAAAGTGATTTCAATTTTTATGACATATTTTGAGATTTTCGTTGAAATGGTTTTGGATTTTCTCTCTCTAGAAGTGTGAACACGAAATCATACAATGGTGCAGAGAACATATCAAAGCTCAGCAACTGCCCTTGAAGGATACAAAGCACCGCTTCTGCCGCACTTAAAATCTTACTACTTCATAGCAACTTTTCTTTTCTCTCACCAAAATACTTTGTTTTTCTTTTTATCTACGGAAAAAGAAAAGAAATATTTTGTCCCCACAACACTTATATCCTCTACCAGAGTTGTTGGCAAGGCCTAAAGTACCAATAATAATAATAATAATAATAATAATAATAATAATAATAATAATATTAATATTAATATTAATACACTCCTGGAAGGTGGATGAACTTGCCTCAAGAGGTGGCTTGCGCTGGCATTGCTTCTTCATTTTTTGCTAATCAAGGGAAATGTGTGAGTTAATAAACTATGATCGTGCGTATGATTACGTGAGGGAAAATAAACTAAGTTACTCTCCGGGAACAAGCAAGGGAACACCCATCAATTCCGAACAAGGGTCCAAGGGTAGTGGTGGATTTAATATTTATAAAAGAAATTTATTAATAAATACGTGCAGTTATCTACTATTATTCCAAAATGAATTGTTTTCAAATATAACGAGCAGTAAAAATTCGAGATAAATAGAAACAAAAGTATGAATGACATTCCGGTCTATGGAAAATCCGCCACCACTCGGAGAAAACCCCTGGCCAGGATGAAGCTACAGAGATAGCATAAAGTTAGAAATAGCATACAGCTAGAAATAAACCCTTATAAACAAGAATGAGCAAAAACGCATGAAAAAAGGAATTTAATCAGTGTCTAGATTACTATCACAAGGACGTGTTAAAGCACAAGAGAAATTAACCACTAAAACATAATCCGAAATCATATGGAAAACAATATTATTTAGGAAATGGAAGCTCTCCTTAACTTCTTCTATTATTATTAGCTAATTCTTGTAACACTATAGAAACAATTGCGCCTTAGAAAGCTTTTAACCACAGATTTGAAGAAATTCAATTTGTTTATAACTTTTATATTTTTGGGAAGGGAATTATACAAAATTATTCCTAAATTATATGGGCCTGTATGGCAAAGAGTTTGACATGTCAGGACGATGAATATTAGCCTTATTACGAGTGTTGTGTTCGTGAACTGGACTGTTTCTTCTAAAGTAGGGGTGGGATTTTAATAATTCTGACTTAACAAACACGTCTATTTCATAAATGTATATGCAAGGGAGAGGGAGAATATTTAATTCTCTAAATTAAGGTTTACATGAATTTCGGGGTAAGATTTACATATAATTCGAAATATCTTCTTTTGGATTCTAAAAGTTTGAATGCTCTGAGCGGATTGGCGCCAGAAGATAATTCTGTATCGTAAATAAGAAAAACATTTGCAAAATACTCACTGTGACAAATGTGATGACTAACAACTGACAAGAATTAGGACTGCCTGACGCAATTTGCTTAAGAGTTTCAACATTGGTCCTACGGTTTTCGCATATTCTGGACTAAATCTGGAATAATAATTATATACTTCTAATAATCGCCTCAATTCTTTTACATTAGTAGGAGGTTTCAATTCTCTGACGATAAACAACTTTTCAAAAATCATTTTTATTCCTTCTAAGCTAACCTCGTATCCCATAAATTGAGCACTTTTCTTGTAAAATTCACATTTCTTTAAATTTAATTTAAAGTTAAAGTTTCACAATTTTAACATTTCCCTTAGATTGCAGTGATGATTTTTGAAATTGGATGAGTGTAATATTATATCATCCATGTAACTTACAAGGTTGGTCCTTAAATGATCTGGTATAATACCATCTAAACACTGAACGAGTCCGGCACCGCTATTCTTCAACTCAACGGCTGCCCTGCAAGAAACATATGAGCACCCTTCGAACAAAAACCCTGTACATTTTCAGTCTTCAGGCTTAATGATAAGTTGCCAATAAGCGGTCGAAAAATATAACCCGGTGAAAATCTTTGTACTCTCGAAATGATTAATTATGTCGTCTACTCTAGGTGGCGAGTCATTATACGGAATAGTCACACTATTTAACAAACGGGCGTCTAAGCACACTCTTACGATTCTCTCTCGTTTCTTTACACATAAATGGGGATTAATATACGCGGTCTTTTGTTTTTAATGTTATCGAGCATCCCTTTTATTATTTCTCTGACTTCATTTTGGCACGCGTAAGGAATGGGACAAGTTTTCCTGAATCGTCTTTGATTTAAATAAATGAATTTCAAATTCGTACCCCCGAAAAGGTTCTCGCGGTTCAGCAAAAACATCCGCATATCGCCTTAATAAATTAATAATGTCTTGTTTCTGATCGTCTACAAGCACGTCGTTTTCCTCTACTTCTCGGAAATTTCTGAGTGTAATATTATATCTAAATTTCTTTGCGTTAACTATCGCGTTGGAGCGTCTTCCTGGTTCCTCGTGTAGTCTCATCAGATTACGTTGATCTCTTATCTTTCGCGCGTCGCAGGTGCAGAATTCCACTTTTCTGTTCCTTGCATCGAGAACTGCAGAATTTTCATATAGAGCATCCATTCCTTCAATGATGGGCTTCGTCAACCCCCTGGCGACCAACACACGATTTCTATTTGTACTTCACAAATTTGCAGATTAAGAAATACCTGTCTAGTTATTGGTGACGACCGTTTACCATTAGCCAGTTTCAAAAACTTTTTCTTTAGGGTAAATTCAAAAATAATATTATCGACCATCAAAGAATTCAACCACTCCTCTGACAATAGAAATTACACTGCCTGTATCTAATAATACTTGTACTGTTTTACCACAACATTCCGCACCTATTACGAACACATCCCTCCGTTCGTTTTTCCTCCGAGTTCTCGTCAACATGATCTAATAAATCGTTCTCATCTGTATATTATCGGTTCATTACATTTATTTCCGAGTACTCACGTTGACGTGGGGCACGGCATCACCTTGAACCGGTGGTGTTTTCCACAGTTCCGCTCGGATCTAATTTGAGTCCTACACTACTCACTTCCTTCCACTGGCCTACGAATTCTTCGCGAGATGAACTTGGCCGAGGTTCGAAAATAAACGTTTTATCTTGCCCCGCTGTCTTACGTAACTGAGTTGCGTCGGTAGTAGTAACGTCGTTCTCGAACGAACGTTTTTCTCTCGTGGATACTGAGTGTATCTGACAAGCTGCCCTATAGTTCGCGTAATTTTTGTTATTTCGGACATTACGCCTTACAGTATAACTGCTTTTGTCCTCAAGACCTATGCATCCTATCCCGGGATTTTTTTACGTTGGTCTGTACCTTCCTTCGTTTGGTCAAACCTACTGAGCAACAACTGAAGTTTCTCAATCTCCATCGGGATTATACTCTAAGATATATTGTATGTGAAACGGCATTTTATTAATGATAATGCAAACAATTTCATCGTAACTTATATTACCGTCCGGCATTTTGGAAGCTGCTATCTTTCTTGTCGCAAAATCTCTCATCGTTTCCCCGGACTCTCGAAGATATCTCTCGTCTAACAGACACATTTTATAACGGAGAGGTTCTTCCTTTCCCCAATACCTTTCCTGAAACGATTGCTTCCATGATTGAAAATCATTTGGCAGTTCTGTGATGTCCATCCATAATTTAGCACGTCCCTGAAGTATTTGATATATCAATTTTGTTTTTAGATCTTCCGGAATGTGCGCGATTGAAAAATAATTCTCTACAGCACGAATAAATTCTCACGGATGTTCTTTGTCACTCACTTCGAATTTTAATCTGCTAGGTAAATTTATCAAACCCACTGCAATATTCCCGGATATTGTACGAGAATAATGTACGTTATTCTCCAAATCACGCAATTTTGTTTCTATAACTTTAATTCATTTTCTGTCATTTCAATAAAGCTAAATTCAGTTTTATTTCTTTCGTCTGCAAGGTCTGTTTTAAATGCACCGAAACCTTCCTGTATTTCAGACCTAACGTCTTCTATTTTCACGGCTACTTCCGCATTAATTTCTTTCTACTCGCTCGCTCACTGATGCCACCCTGGCTTCGATCTTGTCGCAGTGCGTCGCCGTTTGATGGGTCTCAACACGAGTGGATTTTACCTCTCCATCGAAATTTTCTCTCAAATTATCTACATTTCAACGAATCCTATTCTCGGTTGTGGATAAACTCTCACGCATATCGCGACCTGATCAGTTTCGACTTCTAAAAGTGAGAGTCTTTCGGTTAGAATGCGGTTGCTATCTCTCAACTCGCAAGTGGAATTATACAACTCTTGGCTAGTCTCTGTTATCCTCTGTTCTATCTCCCATAGAATTCAGTTGCATAATGTTGGTTTCTAAATTGGCCATTTTACTGTCCAGACTAGAAATATTCTTATTTATTTCATTTTTAAAATCAGAATTAGTACTAGCTACCTGAATCTTCAAACAAGAAATATTCTCATATATATTAATCGTCATATTTCCCATTAATGCGGCCAGAGACTCGAGAGTCAAATCCCCGCTCGTAACATTCTGTGACGTCTCAACCGTCTAATTGTCCGTCGTCTCCATTTTGTCTCGACCCCCGTAACTGGTTACGAGTTCCTGGAAGTCAGTATCTGTTAACTGCTCATATTCCGATTAAGAGCTGATAATATCTACCGTTTCCATGAGGTGGCCTCTAAATCTATCGTAGCTGTCCTTCTTTCGTGACATTTACATTGGCCTTATAGATCACACAATATTTAATACAAAGTGAAATACTTAATACTAATTACAACACTAAATTAATTAACCAAAATTACTTCACAAAAATTTTACTCATAATACCAGAAATACCAAAACTACAACGTTCGTTTGTTCAAAAATTAACATTTACCTTCAGACAGTATTAGGATCCATGTGTTCCTTCATCAGATCCTTTTGTTCGAGCGCCATTAAATGAGAAGAACCTTTTTATCTCAATTACACATGAAAAACTATTAGAGTTAAACATGTGAATCAACAGTTCTTTGAAATCACAAATGTCTCTCGGCTCCCTGTTTGAGAGCCATTAATTGGAATGAATTTTCCTACCTAGATCTACTAATATTATAAAGACATCACATCATTATCAATTAGACACTAGAAAAAAGATTATGCAAAAAGGTGACATTTGTAACAAAAAATCATTTTATTAATAACTTGTAAACACTTAAAAACATTGCAACAACAACTTACAAATACAATGTATCTCGAGCATTTTTGCTCAAGGTGCCCCCGCAACGACGCAACTGAACAGAGTATCTGCGAGCTTGGCGGGTGACGCGGTAAACTAACTGACTCCGATACCCTGCATCTAACCACGCCAACTCATACTCTCGAACTACCCGAAGCACGTTTCCGCTTAATATGACGGCGCTTCGCCCGTCCTCTCGCTGTCCCCCTCTGAGCTGCTCGCTACTATTATGGCCACTATTACCACTGCTTCTATTGTTACTACTGCCGCCGCTCTTGTTACTATTCGTCGTGGTACTACACTGCCATCGTGATACTGTGATACTGCCGTTCAGCTGCACCTCCGCGCAAGTCGCTTCCACCAGTGGAGGGGGAATGACGTCGCCGATGCCTCATTGAATATGTAGTTCAGACTGGTCGGACATCATGGCGCGTTCGTTAAGCTTTCAGGTGCATCGTATATAGTTCTTAGATACTTAACACTCGGGGAGATAAATATTACTCGAGGATTATATAATTTGATTGGTTGTATATTGATTTTTGAATAATTAGATGAACTGTGAGAGTTCAAAGACAGATAGATTTTGAATAATTAGAGATTTAATTCTTTGACACATAAGATGAAAACATTAATTTATAATTTATATTATTTGTTCATTGATCTATATATTTTTCTATGAAATATATTAATGGATATTGTATGAATCATTTTATTTATTTCAATTACTTTTCAATATGATTGATTAAAAAAGTATCCGATATTTATCAGCAGTATCGACATTTAAATGAGAACTATTGAAATGTGTTATCAATAGTGTTGACCATCGATGTTTAAGATACACTTCATTCAGTTTCACAGCAATCTGAGACTTTTTAAAATAAGCATTGTTAAAATCAAACGTCGAATTTTTACCTCTCTTCTTCTTGTTTCACAGGAAACAAATCTGACAAAGATCAAAGTAAGCACCGTCAAGATTCAGTAAATACAGTCAAAAAATATCTATCAATATTTATTAGTGATAAATTTTCACAGTAAATTTAATGATCTACAAAAAAAAGTAATTTAATGTTTTTCAATAGAGTCAATAGTTTCGCTGTACTATTAAATATACGATGAAGTTTCATACATTATGAACTTTGAACTCGAATATAATTTGACTGGTTAAGTTTATAAAAAATATAAGTTATTTTTGTAGAGCGTTTAATTTTGTATAAAAATATGTTATGGGCATGTCTGTACAATGTGTCATTACAAAGGTATAAAATTCAGAACAAAAAAAATCAGGGTCCAAGTATAGTACCCTGGGGGAATCCTTTATGTATGTAGGTGTCATCACTGAGAATACTATTGACTTTTACTATTTGTTTTCTATGAGTCAAATAGTTCTTTATTAGTTTAAGAGGAATTCCTCTTATCCCCATACTTTGTAGTTTGTTCAGGAGCAAATCATGGTCAACAGTGTCGTCTTCTTTGGAAATATCCTAGAAAGTAACAATGGTACGTTCCATGTTCACAACTAGATGCTTACAACCTACTTTCTACCTAAATACAAATTGTCTAGGATTTAATATTTTTTGCTTAGTTAGGAAGCTAAATAATTCATCATACAGAGTAGTTTCAAATATTTCGGCGATATTAGACACTAGAGCAATAGGACTATAATTAGCAACTAACTCCTTATTGTCATATTTATGCACAGGTACAACTTCTGCAGTTTGAAGTGGCTAGGACATTCACCAGTTTCAAAGCATACATTGATAATATTCGATGAGGGTAGTAAGATGTGATTTTTAATTCTTTTCATTAAAAATGAATGTGGTCGAGTTCACCAAATTTATTTTTAAGATTATTAATTATATTAGAAACTTCAGTATCATCAGTTAAGAAAATAAATCAACTATGATTATTTACATGGGTCTCAGTAGGTACAATTACATTATCAAGAGAAGCTGAAATTCTGTTCACTGTTTTATTACCTATCTTCGAGAAGTACCTATTAAATAAATTTGCTTTTTCAATGTCATTATTTGTTTCAATTCCATTTACAATAATATTGGAAACAGTAATATTGCTATTGAATTTACCCAGTTCAGTGTTAATAAACTTCCATAATTCTTTAGATTTGGACCCCTTAATGTATATTTCAAACCAGTTGTTTTTTCTTTCCTCGCACGAGATTGACAAGAATCATTAACTTTTTTCTTGGTAGATGCGGTGAGGCACTTATGCGAAGTAACGGTTAGTGGCCGGTTCAGGAAATCGTATTTCTTTAACACGTGACTTATTTCGTCGAATAAGGATTAACCTCGATGGGGGTCTCTTTCCTATTGAATTTGTGAAGTTTTCGAGGTGGTACGCGTGATTTTCCTTGGGAGGAATAAGTGTTTACGCAGTTTTGAAATTTTACTTGAAGGTGGTAAATATGAGAGAGACTCAAAAAGAAAATTAGAGAAGTAACTATGGAAAAATATCTTCTGACGGTGAAACTGACGATGACTCTTGTGAAGATTTGAGTTTTTCATCTAGTGAGTATCTTCCTGAATCTGAAGTTTCATACTCCTTCGATGAATTTAGTGATGTTTCCTCCAAGAGTGAAGAAGAGCATACATGAAATCAAGTACACGGGTGTAGCACAACTAGAGAAAAGATTGATTAGTCATCAATCATAAAGGGCGCGCATTATAATCACAGTAGAATCCTCATACGAGAGTGCACAGTAATTCAAACAAGTTATCTGGGAAAACTGTGACAATACGTTTGGAACTGAGATCTCAGCCAACAACCTGGGTGTCTCCGATGCCATTTGAGGGAAGTCTGGCGATTCAGACTCATTGTACCAGTGTCACCTGGTGGAACAAACAGCCACCACCACAGTATGAGTGTTTTGATGCCACCGTCACCATAGCGTTAATTCCTCTCTCCCGGCGGTTGACCTTTGAAAATTCTGAGTGCGAATTATTAATTAATTATAACTTCTTTTCGTGAATATCCCCTTAATGTAGTTTAGCTCCTCGGACACCCAAAACCTTCCTTAACACCCGTTCCTCCGAGCTGTGAAGCAAAAGAATCATCTCCAATCAAAAGTAATGTACATAAAATTCTAATAAATCCTAGTTTTAATTCAGCTTATTACCGACAGCGCTGACATAATTATTGGCATCTTCGTTCCAAACGTCCCGATGAACGGGACAACGCAGATTCGATCGCAGATTCGATCGCAAACTTGAATGTAAATGTCCGATTTTGAATTTTGGTCTCACTCTTAAAGGAGCAGTAGAGTAATTGTGGCTCATTTACATGGCTTGGTTTCTGATTGTGATTCAGAATTCTTCTTAATCAGAATATTGGCTTGAAATTTTCCGTTTTTCTTTAATCCATATCTTGGTAACATCTTCGTGATATGATAGCCAATATGATTTGATCACATTCAACCTCAGTCGAAAACGTTTAGTGATGGTGACTGGCTTTCAGGACTCTAAGAACAGCCTGTATTCTAATGTTCGCTGTTCCTTTAATACATTCCCTCCTTTTCCATCCCCGATTCTCCGAGGCTCGAGTTACGTCGGAGATCCGTGCATCGCTTCAGGCGGCAGCTAATTAAACAATACAAGACGCCTTCTTTAACCCTGTAGTTCCTCCCCTTCCCTGCGATTCCCAGCGGCGCACAGTGGGGCACTAAGTGATTATGCTGGACAAAATTGGATTAAACAGATTGACGATATAGAGAATGATGAGAAGCAATGACGAATTGAGGGTGGTGTGCTTTCTGACTCAACCCTACCCTCCGAAATGAGACATAAGTTAAAATTTCATTATTCTTGTCAATTCAGATATTTATATTTTAATATTTTGAACGACCTAGTAAGAAGACTGATTTTTATTACCAACCACGTCGTTTTAACAGCTGTATTGATAATCATCATCATATAGTTGTAGGACATAATATAATAAATGAATTTTATCTTGACAAAAAAAATAAAAACAAGTAAGCTACGTATACATAAAAACAGTTCCACAGAAAAATAACACAGGTACACAAAAAATAAAAAGTGTTCTGGACCAAAGACTAGACCAGTGTATCCTTATGTATTTTGACGCGCTGAATTCAAATCCGAAGCCAGAGAATATCAGCTATATGATATTTAGCGCGATGAGGGCGTTGAAAGCAGTGAATATTGCTTCCAGGTAAGAAATTATGTTTCTTTTATTCCTTTTTCATTTTGTAACGACCTCTTTTATCTTCAAACGATCTATACAACGGATTTCTTTTTATTTTCTGTGTTTTTGCTTCGTTTTCCCTTTTAAGCTTCCAACAGAAACCTGCCATCATATTAACATCCCACCTTCCTTGGTACCGGCACTCCAATTTCCTTGAAATCTTGGTGAAATCGTTCACCCTGTTCTCCACTATAGCCTCCGAGGTTGTTCGGAAAATAGTCAAGATGAGAGTTTAGAAAATTCAATTTCAAATTCATCTGACAACCCTGCGTTTCGTCTGTACTATATAGCAACATGTATACTCCTGGAAATATAAAGGGGCTCATGGAAATATTCTAAGTCTCTCGCGCTTGGAGATTTGGAGCCGTTAGGTTTGCAACGCCACGGCTCTGCGACGGGGGAAAAGCTTCTCACTTTCGTTCGACCAATCGTAGGCAAACTTGAAACTGCTTCCATATTTGACGGACCAATAGAAGACTAGTACTGGTGAACTTACCCCTATTTAATCGTAGCGAGAGATAATGTTTTATTATGCCGTTATTAAAGAAATATTTTGTAAATATTTATTGTTCACATTTTGGACTTCCATTACAAAAAATATTATGTATAATCTTAACTTCAATAAACTTTATCATTCTCTATATTTAAATGACATCTGAAGATTTTTTGTCTCACAACTCCTTCCAAGAAAATATAAAAGATATTAGATTTTCTGTAAAAAATTTACGTCTTACTGTAAAAAAAATATTTCTTTTATCATGGAATTTGGATATCATCGTAAGATATCGTATGTATTTTGTAAAATTCGAATCAGGAATTACTTATAAATATTATTATAATTTCTGAGCTTCATACAGTGGCGTAAAGAACTCAGAGCTCGTTGGCATCAAGTGATGTGTATTGTCTATTGTAATTTCACATAATTTGCAATTCTTTTATATTATTCTTATATGTCAATCAGAATTCAAGAATTATTGAAAGCAATTGTGTAAAATATGAATGAATAACACTAAAGGTTAATTCTAGTGATATCATTAGTAATGTTAAATCACTTAAAGAAAAAATAAATTACATCTACTAGAAATATATTGATCCCAGATATAACGCTTTGGCTGTAATCGTGCCACATATAAATGCTCAGAGAGTAATATTATAAAAAACATTTTTTAGATTTCAATAAATGTAACCAATCCACAAATCACTTTTATTAAGATATTCAACTGAAATTGAGTTGTATTCACACAGATTGACTAAGATTATCGCACAATAAAACATCGCTTTTCAATGACGGTAAAGATAAGTAATTTACCAATACGAGAAAAATATTCCAGAATATAGTACAGAATCAAAATTAATATTGCATTTAGTTAAGTATCTCTCATTCTCTCAGATATCAATTTCATCATATTCTCTGTTTCCCTTCTTTCCTTTTCCTTTCTTTCTTTCCTTCTTTCCTTTTTATTTCTTTCTTTCCTTTCTTTCCTTTTTCTTTCTTTCTTTCCTTTCTTTCCTTTCTTTCCTTTTTATTTCTTTCTTTCCTTTTCTTTTCTTTCTTTCTTTCTTTTAACAATAGAACGTAGAATTAAACAAGCTTGTATATATTTGGTGGTCTAATGGTAGAGCAGGATCAACGAAGAGATTCCTAATAAAACTCGCAGAGATAAATGTTGAAGTTTATCATTATTAGTGGAATATTTTTTAGTTTTTTGTTATACATATTTCAAAATATTTATAGCAAGTAATACTTATATAGACAAGAACTTAATTTCTCCGTGAAATTCAATCCATTTGCAATTATGTGGTCTCACTACGACATGCCATGTAATGGAGTATATTGGAAATTATAATACTGTGTAACTGGATAATGAATAATGCAGAAAAATCGCTATTATTCCACTAAACAATCTGGATTACATTGTGCGACTTGAATCGCATAAATTTGCTAGTCGAACCGCACGCTTACGAAATATTTAGATTTAAACTTATATCTCGAGAATTCTCTTTAGTAAAGTCAAGTCAAACTGTCTCCTTGTAGGTCCCAAAGGTGCCCACGGCATAAACAAATAAAAGCATATTGGCATCAATTAAGATGTGTTGTTTGTTGTAGATCCAAGTGTTTTTCGAATTTTTTATGTTATTTACAATTATTGCTTAATAGCAAGATATGTAACATAAATATTAGATTACGAACGAACAAGAATGAGTAAAAATGGATATAAAAAACTCTCGCAAATTGGAAATCACAGATCATACATAAATATATCCATAAGAGGTATTAATTCAAGCACAATATTTAGACGCATTTAACTTGTAAAACCATATTCTCAAACAAGTGTGTTACTAAATGAAGTTTTGATCTGAGCAAACACAATTAAAAAATCACATTACTTTTATTTAATTTTTAGATTTTTTTGCTGGATTTATGCTGGTCACCGAAAATGGATCTTTCGTCATTAATTAAGTAGGATTTCATGTTCTATAACCTGACATAACACCACAGAATGCATCGATCAAGAAGACAAACATAATTATACAGAAATATCGCAATGACAAATTTACTATCAGTCATTCGTTATATTCGTTTTCAAATATTATGTGTCAACACTCTCAATATTAGATCCCACTCTAAACCTTATACCTGATTGATTTTCGGTCAGAATGTTAAAATATACTTTTATAATTATAATTAGTTTGATAGTAGTAAATGATAATGTTGGTTGTCCTTGTAGGTTTCATTCAATGGCACACATGGCGACTGATACATGTTGTCTCTAATGCAAAATCAGCAATTATATTATATGTAAGTGTTTCTAAAGTGAGAATTAGAAAAGAGTCACTTTACAAAGTGTGAATAAAAACAGATACGTCAGACCATTGTATAAAACAAAATTAATTCTTGAGGGTAGGATATATTAAAATAATAAAGAACTTAAAACACGTTGCCCAATTTTGATTTTCTTAGAATTGTATGTTTTGATTTTTTTCAACACGTTGAACATAAATAAAAGTAATGCGATGACGTTCGAATATATTACATGATACGGAAATGAACTGCGAAAACTTATCTGCTTAGATGGCAACAACGTTGGCGCAATGGTGCGTTATGCGACGTTGCCCAATAGCATGTTTAGAATTTCTCAGCGTCCTGAGAGCTTTAACGACGATAGCGGTTATTCGCCTCTCATACAGACATTCTCAGCTGATTAATGATTGAATTCGCTTTCAAAATTTTTTTTTTCATATATAACTAGGGATTGAACCAGTGGGTTATTGATCGTAACATTCGTGATAGGGCTTCTGTATCCTGAGCCACGTCTCCCATACAATTGAGAGGGCGAATACGTTTCAAATTAGTACATTTTACACTCACTTACAAGTAAAAATATTCTTTGAAAACAAAATTTTGTCAATCCATAGAAATATATACAAAATTCAGCAAATTTTCTTTGTATAGTTATGATTTGTTGAAATTATTTCTTTCATCTACGAATGTAAGTAGAAATGTTTGCAATACATTATCATATCTGATCAGACAACCTGATGTATCTCAGTGGAGGGGGAACTTGACTTACAGGAGCTAAGCAAAGTGAAACGTGCGAAGTATTCTATTGCCATGTCTCATCACAAACTCTCTGTTAGGGAAAAGGTGATTGCGTTGGTGGAAAGTGCCAATTTCAGTGCCTTGGCAGCTGGAAGGCAATATGGAGTAAGTCGGTGAACTGCGTACAAATGAATCAGGCTAAGGAGAATCCTTTCATCTCTTCAGAACAGTTAAGCCACTTGTTTAATTTTCCTGGTAGCGCGAGAACAGTTAGAAACCGTCTGAGAGATCATGGAATCCGATTTAGGAGGGCAGTGACAAAGGAGGCGCTTTTCGAGGAAGAGTGTATAGGTGAGAATTTGCCGAGAAAAACATTAATCGTAATTGGGGATATGTGATTTTCTCAGACGAGAATGTATTTTCCTCTGCAAATGACGAACCTGTGCGCGTATGCCAACCTCGTGGAATCCGCCATTGTCCAGAGTATGTGAGAGAGCACGATCTGGACGCGTATCTTTGGCGTGTTTGGGCGGTGTAGGCGTTCTTCATAGAATACAAGGTCGTCTTGATGGGTATCAGTATCTCCATATCTTGAGAGATATTATGATCCCTTCGGTGCGACAATTGTATCCTGCTGAACAACTATTCTTTCAGCATGATAATTCATCTATCCACACGTCTCGATTGGAGTAGGAGTGGATTGCAGAGCAGGAGGAAGTAGAAAATTCTCCACTGGCCACAGCATGCACCTGACCAATCGAAAACTTGTGGGCGGAGATGAAACGTGTCATGACCCAAAATTGGCAAGATCCACCGCCCACAACCACTGATGCGCTCTGGGATGTTGTATGTGAAGAATGGGAGGAAATTACTAACAGCACAACTTATGCGTCCACCTTGGTAAATTCAATCCCTATACGGTTGCAAGCCGTGATAGATTGTGACGGGCATTGGACTCGTTATTAAGTGAATTGGGTGCATATTTCTGTGATTGATAGAGACGTCGAGTTTCTTAACAAACATAATACTTCAACTGGATAAAATACTTTTGGCTGAGAGAAATTTAGTTCCACATTATGTCTACTGTCGCAACGTCACTGGTTCAATTCCCACAGACATTTGCGCACAGATTTTTTAAATTGATTTATACCATAAATCAGCTCGAAAATTCTGTTTGGGAGCTGTAATGAACGAAACCTTCGATGACGCTCTGACATTGCTTAGGAAAATCTTAAACATACGCTGAGAAATTGGCAATTCGACAACGTCGCATTACGACAAATCTGGCAACATTGCTAGCAACAGAAGGAGATGAAATTGGACAACATTCGAAGTTCAATCTCCATTCTGCTGATACATATCCTAAGTATACACTTCAATACTCTTAATCAACATTTCTATAAAATAATTTCTGTACATGAAGTCGTAAGTTACGGTATTTTTAGTTTGTTTATTTGTGAATGATAGTGTACAACAATACATTTCATTACTAAATTACGTTTAGTCCTTAAATTTAAATTACCATATGACTACTGCACGTACCTCATCTCCTCCTCCACCTCCCTCTACTTCTACCTCATCTCCTCCACCTCCCTCTGCTCCTACCTCATCACCATTTCCTCTTCCTATCTCCACACCCATTTCTTCTCCTGTCCCCGTTCTTTCACCTACTGCTTCCTCATCTCCCACGTCAACATCTATTCCTCCTGTCGCCCCCATACACCGTTACAACTTGCGCTCAGGAGTACGATGTGGTACTCGAAGGTGACAATCGCGTTCAGGTGCTGTGTGCGAGCTTCATCCGGAACTAGAAGCTGTACCAATTTCAAATTCCTCTCCACAATCTAACGTCGATTCCATTTCTCGTGAGTCACAAACTCTTTGCGAAAATAAAATAATTATATTTCATCATAATGTCCAATCCCTTTCAAACAAATTGACAGACATTGAAATTCTGGTACACGAAAATCGATTCGATTTGCTATGCCTCACAGAGCATTGGCTTTCAACTAACAACATCAACGATACTGCTATTTCTAATTATTATTTAGCAAGTTCTTACTGTCGGCAAAATTTTAAAGGCAAAAATCCCCACGGAGGTACGTGTATCTACGTTCGTAATGATATTTTATCTTCTCCACTGACAGGCTACGAGAACTTCTGCGTAGATAGTGTGTTCGAAATTTCTGCAGTTGAACTGACCGACACCGGTATTGTTGTTTTGTGTATTTATAGACCTCCTCAATCAGATCTTGACATATTTTTTCGGAACTTCGAAAATGTTTTAGAACATATCGCACATAAATCTACTAAATCTATCGTTATATGTGGTGATTTCAATATCGATTTCTTGAGTACATCCGACTCTGCACATTCACCAGTTAATCGATTCAAGAATCTTATCGACTCCTTCAACCTTATTACTACGATAAATGACCCCACTCGCCTCTCCGGCTCATCTCAAACATTGCTAGATCAAATTATAGTCAACAATGGAATCTCGTATCTCTCTGAAGTGTTTATCGCCGGATACAGTGATCACCTTGCTCAAGTATTGACTATTAATAATACACTAAAACCGCTTAAAATCCTTTACAAATTTACAAGAGAGTTTAATGACATAAATAAATCCATATTCGTAAATTATTTGCGTGAAGAAACATGGAAAGATGTTTACAATTGCCAAAACACCGACGACAAATTCAATGTATTTATCTCAACATTCCTAAAACATTACAACTCTAGTTTTCCCATAAAACGCAAGTTAATTAACACAAAAAAATACAATAGATGGATCACCCTAGGGATAAGAATTTCTTCAAAAAACAAACGCCGTTTATATTATCTTTCAAAACGCTATAACCAGCCACCCGAATTCCATAATTATTTTCGTAAATATAAGACTATTCTCCGAAAAGTAGTCTATGCAGCTAAAGTTATGGAAAACGACAGGCATATACTAAAATCGAACAACCGGATGAAAGCCATGTGGAATATTGTTAACAATTACACGTCAACTTCTGAAAATCGCGAAGAAAATGTTTCTTTACTAAACGATGGCAAGATCGTGTCAAATCCTCAGGACATCGCAAGTTTGTTTAATTCTCACTTCTCAGAAGTTGGTAAAATAACGAACTCAATATATCCAAATCAATGTCCTCCAATTATTACCACCCACATACCCAATTCTATGTTCACTTCCGAAACTAACGCCAGTGAAGTCATGGGAATCATCAGCTCCTTAAAAAACAAATTTTCACGAGGCATAGATGATATACCTGAGTTTATTGTTAAATCTTCGTCCCACGCTATATTAAATCCACTCGTAAATATTTTTAATAGTTCTTTATCGGAAGGGGTGTTTCCCAATATATTTAAGAGAGCTAAAGTGAAACCTTTACACAAGAAAGGAAACAAACTTAATATTGGAAATTACCGACCAATATCTCTACTACCCACTTTCTCAAAAATCCTAGAAAAATTGTTCTATAAGCGTCTTCTAGATTTTTTATCAAAATATAACATTCTCTCTGACGATCAACACGGTTTTAGGAAATCCTTTTCCACTACAAGCGCCATATTTTCCTTCTTAAACGATGTTACCACATCTCTAGACAGTGGAGAAAATCCTCAGGGTGTTTTTCTTGACTTATCCAAAGCATTCGATGTCATCGATCACGGAATTCTCCTTACCAAATTGCATTCTTTAGGCATTCGTGGACTTCCACATCAATGGCTAACTTCTTATTTAAAAGATAGATATCAACAAGTAGAAATATCCTATACTAAAAATAAAATACTTGAGCGTTGTCTTTCAGAAACAAAGCCACTTACTTGCGGAGTACCCCAAGGATCAATTCTCGGCCCTATACTCTTTTTATTGTATGTGAACGACATGTCATCATCCACATCAGATTGCAAAATGGTTCTTTTTGCTGATGACACTAATTTACTATGTAAACACGCCAATGCTCAAAAAGTTTTGTCTAACCTTTCGACTTGGTTCCATGCAAATCGTCTCATTGTAAACACTGACAAAACAGTGTCTATGTCATTTCACAATAGTATCACAAAATCTTTACCCCAGGTTTCTCTTTCTTTAAACGGAACACAATTAAAAACTGTTACAAATACAAAATTCTTAGGTCTCCATATTCAAGACAACCTCAAATGGAATTGTCACATTGACAATCTTAATTCCCAATTAAGCAAATTGTGTTACGCATTCCGAATCTTAGTTAACGCAGTTAGTCCACGTATTTCCCGTTGCGTATATTTTGCAAACGTTTACTCCCATTTACGTTACGGCATTACCTTCTGGGGTAATTCCGGTCAGAGTATTCAAACTTTCAGAATTCAGAAGAGGATAGTTCGGATAATTTGTAAATCTCACCCCCGAAACTCTTGTAAACCTTTATTCAAGGAATTAAATATATTAACACTTCCCTGCATTTATATTTATGAAACAGTCGTGTTTGTTAAGTCCGAATTACTGAAGTGCCACCCTTGCTTTATACGAAACAGTCTCGTTCACGAACACTATACACGCAATAGTAGTAATATTCATCGCCCTAGAGTGTCAACCACTCTTTGCCAAAAGGGACCATACCATTCGGGAATCGTTCTATATAATTCCCTGCCCAAGAATATAAAAGATATTATGAAATTGAATATCTTCAAATCCGCGGTTAAAAACTACCTCCTGCACCAGTGCTTCTACACTGTAAAAGAATTTATTGATTTTAACAAAAGTTAAATTCGTCTTGTGCTTTATCACGCCATTGCTGTAGTACTTTTTAAACAACTTATAACAATTTCAAAAACTATTTTCTTGCATGATTGTGTTGTCTTATGGCTCATATTAATTTAGTTTTATGTGTACTCAACATTGGCACGTTTGTGTACATAAATTCTGTAGCCCCATCCTGGCCCGGGTTTTTCTCCGGTTTTCCTTCGGGTAGAGGCGGATTTATCATACAGGTTCTCTAGGCTTTGTCTAGGGGCGGGTCTATTGTAACAATAAATCGTGAATTTAGTGTTATTTCAATTTTTAAGCACTATACTCAGAATAATCTATAGTTCGATAATAACTTACATGTAATTTTTTGCTTAAAATTACAAACATATTGACATTCTATTAGTATTATAACTCGCAGCTAACTTTTTATCTTATCTAGGAATTTTTGCTGAATTTTTTGAATCCGCCTCTGCCTTAGGGCCCTTGATCGGAATTGATGGGATGGTCCCTTGCTTGCTTCCGGAGAGTAAATTAGTTTTTTTTTCCCTCCACGTGGTCATACGCAGTTTGTACTGTTTTTTGACAATAAATTTATTTATTTATTATTTACTACATTCTTAAATATTCCGTTAAGAAGAAATAATATAAAAATATTACAGAGAATCATGAAGGAAATAAAGAAAACAATTCTAGTTTTCTTTATTTCTAGTTTTGTTCTCTTCTCTAATTTCTATGACAATTACTCAATATACTTTGTTGTATTGTAGATACCAAAAATACGTGTGATATGATTATACACCAGATCACTGTTTACTGATCTCACCAAAAGTTGAGAAATATGTTAAAGCAAACTTCATTTTAATACGGATATTGAGTAGAAAATTGATATGCTTTGTGTAATTCATAACCAAACAATATTTTCAATAAAAGTATATTAATATTGCATCTTAAATTTATCTTTTAATACTTTTGAAGCACAATATTCTGTACAGAAAAATAATATATGCACTTTCTGTATGTCTTGCTACTGTGGGTATTTTATAATCTATATTTAAAACACAAAAAATTTTTTATAAGATGATCGTTGTAAAAAACAATCTAGCTTCTTCAAGTACGTGTTTGAACGGTGGTCTCGTGGGACACGGTTTGTTTACACTTTTCAATGCGTCTTTTTTCGATTTCCAAGTCGATAAACAAAATATAAGTGTGCTTTTTCCACACAGTGAAACCTTTGATGGAGATATATGGTAATTTTTAAAATTCTTTATTCACAACCTACAGTTTCAGCACGTTCCTCATAACGAACAAAATATAAAAAATCTCTTAATAATAAACTACTAATAATCATGTATTTCTCTATCGTAGAATCTTCCAATAATTACATTAACTTTATATTAATAAAAATAATTGTTATTGTTTCATTAAAATATAGTGAAATGATTTAAGTGATATAGACATTAAGATATAGATAAATGACTTAATGAAATTTTTAATTGTTCTTATTTGTGTTTCGATTTGAAAAGCTTCTTGTAATATTCTATTTTAAATTCCCTTTAAATACGCTAGTCACACTCCCATCCCTCCTTCCAGAAGAACACTCGAATAGCGTAGAGACTAATATATCCATAGATAGCACACAATCTGAGAAGCAATGAGTGACGAACAAAATATTAATATTTATAATTTATAAGAAAGCGAGTGCTTTCCTCATCAACATATTCGTCAGACTGCTAAAGTTTTGACTTTTAGTCAGACTTTCTCACGGCTTCTCACTTTCTGGGGTCTGTAACTTCTCTTACAAGAAAAAGTAGACATACGGAAGAAACATTCTATCCATAAAAATTAAGTTGGAAGCGTATAATAAATCTAAAACCACAAAAGTATTTTTTGTACATCAATATATTTATTTTTGTAGTTTTTCTGTAGGTATCATTTCTTCTTCTCTAATGAAAAAGAATAATACTAAAGAAAAAATATTCTGGTAAGTGATGTTGTCGCACTAATAAAACGTATCTTTGAGACCATAGAAATACTTAGAGATGACAACAAATCAAAGATATCGAAAATATTTGTTTTTCAGGTCACTGTGAATGCGTGTAAACAAGATCTTCTGATTTTGACACTTTATTAAATGCAAAATATATTGCGCTTTTAATAACGAATTTTCATTATTCTAGTTTACTACATCTGCATGCGTAGTAAAAGAGTGAAATAGATGACTGTTTGTCTTCTAGAACGATGCATTCTAAAAAGGTATTATTGCAGGTCATAGAACATGAAATTCTACTATTTCCTACTCAATAACGAAAGTTTAATCTTTGAAGACCAGCATAAATCCAACGCACTATTCTGAAATTTAAATACAATTGATGTTGTTTAATTGTGTTTGCTCAGATCAAATCTACATTTAGTAACATTAATGAGTTTGAGAGCATGTCTTTCATAAGTTAAATAAGTCTAATACGTTATATTTTAATCACATTTTTTGTATATATAGGTTGTAATAATTAGTTATGTTTTTATTTCAAATTTGAGTATTGTTTTGATATCCATTTATTTCCTCATTATTGTTCGTTCGTTAAAATAACAACTTCTTACAAAATGACCCTGAATCTGGAATGCTGGAACCTTCTAGTCACAATAACTTTGTATTTAGTTTTGTATTGTTATCTCATCAATTGCTTCGCTGACCTTTTATCCTTATTCTTAAAATCATGTTTAATGTCTAATCAATATATTTATCTTCACAAATATGAACAATCATCTTGATTCGTAAAAAGTTATGTAAAGAATGCTTCTGAATTGCCTCGTTTCCACCCTGCTATTGAAATCAATTAATTCTACGGTATGTCGATAGTAACAAAAGAAAGTGGAGAAAATATTGAAATTGATATCTGGGACAAAGTAAAATAATTTATAAATTGCGATATTAATTGCGATGTTTTATTTTCTGATAATGTTATATATTGTGCATGAATACGACTCAATTGTATTATGAAATCTAAATAAAAGTGATATGAACCTTTTGTTATATTTTCTGAGAACTAAAAATAAACTTTTTTGTAATAATACTATCTGAGCATATTTGTTTGATACGTTGTACAATTACAGCCAATCATTGTATCTTGCATCAATACATTACTTACAGGCGAAATTTATTTATTGGTTTAAAATTATTTAAGATATCATTAGAATTAACATTTAGTTTTATTCATTCATTTTATATCAAATTCTTTCTATTATGCAAGATTTCCGATTGACCTTTAAAAATGGTATAAAAGAGCTGCATATCATTTGAAATTACTATAAACACAATAATTGATGCCAATGACTTTAAGTTCTTTGTACCACTGAATAAAATTCAGAGGTTATAAGAATATTAATAAGTAATTCCTGAATGTGTATCTCACGAAATTCATACGATATCTTGCGATGGTATTCAAACGTGTGTTTAAACAATCGATTTTACAATAAGAAGCAAATATTTTTACGGAGAAGTTTAATTTGTTTTATATTCCCTGGTACGGCGTTGTTAGACAACAATACTTGAGATGTCATTTAAATATAGAGAATAATAAAGTTTATTGAAGTTAAGAACATAAAGAATATACTTTGTTATGGAAGTCCAAGACAAAGTTACAAAGTTACAAAGTATATCTTTAATAGCGGTGTAATAAAACATTTTCTTTCGTTACGATTTAATACGGGTATACTCACCAGTACTAGTCTTCTATTGGTCTACCAAATATAGAAGCAGTTTCAAGTTTGTCTACGATTGGTTGAACGAAGGTGAGGAGTTTTTTCCCCGTTGCAAACTTAACAAATCCAAATTACTAAGAGCACGGGACTTAGAATATTTTTGTGGGCCCTTTCATAATTCAAGAACCATACAATTTTTTACAAAAAAAACTGTAAACAACATTTCCTGAAAACAGTTTGTGTGTCGCATGTTTCCCCTTAACTATAAATATCTGGGTGACCGAGCTTCGCTCGGATGGCTCACAAAATGGTCATATGATTTTCAATCAATCGTAAAAAAATTAATATAGTACCGGTGAATAACTACGCATATCATGATCTTGACAAAATGAATTTAACAAATATTTTTCGTAAAGGAATTCAACTCATGGTTCACTTACTCAGTTGCACTGCTGTGTAACCATTAATATAACGAATGATAATTCTATACGTAACTATTTTGCTAATTCGGTAACTGCGCAGTTTACGTTTCCCATATATGGTTTGTGTGTGTGTGTGTGTGTGCCCGGGTTAACGAGTGATTCCTAATTTTATGGAAATGATACTCTGTATTTACTCGGAAGAACATACACACAAAGTAAATAGAAAAGAAGTTTTTTTTTCAATTGTCCCAACGTCTCGAATATGTACGTGTGAGGTCCGGGTTCGACTCCCCACCGAGAAAATTATATTTTCATTTATTTTTCTCAACATTATCTGCCTGATTACACTTTCTTCGCGTGTTTAACATTTTTTTGTATTTATTTAAAAAATTGTTTTCAATTATAGAACAAATTTTAAGTCATTTGTCTCGAAAAAAAACGCCGGTTTAATCTGCTTTGTGTGCTGTTGGTGGCAAATCTGTGCTTTCGGATTCTTAGCAAACATATGTCGACGCTCTTTCCAGGATGCAGCGGGTGGTCAGTTAAGCAGCAAATGAAGCAGGTTTATTCGCATTTCAGTCATTCTGCAGCTATTTATTAAGTATACAGCGATCACTTTGCTCAAGTATTTACAATTAAAGATAAACTAAAACCACATAAAATCCTTTAGAAGTTTTCAAGAGAGTTTAATCACACAAATCTATCCATATTTATGAATTATTTGCGTGAAGAAGCATGGAAAGATGTTTACAATTGCCAAAACATCGACGACAAATTCAATGTATCTATCTCAATATTCCTAAAATATTACAACTCTAGCATTTCCGTAAAACACAAGTTAATTAACGCAGAGAAATACAATAGATGGATCACCCAAGGGATAAGAATTTCTCAAAAAACAAACGACATTTATATTATCTTTCAAAACTCCATAACCAACCACCCAAATTCCACGATTATTTTCATAAACATAAGACCATTCTTCGAAAAGTATTCTACGCAGCAAAAGTTATGGAAAACGACAAACAGGCACTAAAATCGAACAACCGGACGAAAGCCTTGTGGAATATTATTAAAAATTACATGTCAACTTCTGAAAATCGCGAAGAAAATATTTCTCTACAAAACGATGGCAAAATCGTAATAAATCCTCAGGGTATTGCAAATTTGTTTAATTCTTACTTCTCATATATAAGTAAAATTACGAACTCAATATATCCAAATCAATGTTTTCCAATTATATCCACACACGTATCCAATTCTAGGTTCACTTCCGAAACTAACGACAGTGAAGTCAAGAGAATCATCAGCTCATTAAAAACAAACTTCAACAGACATAGATGATATACCCGAGTTTATTGTTAAATTTTCGTCCCATATTATATTACATCCATACATAAATATTTTTAATAGTTCTTTATCGGAAGAGGTGTTTCCTAACATATTTAAGAGAGCCAAAGTGAAACATTTACACAAGAAAGGAAACAAACTTAATGTTGGAAATTACCGACCAATATCTCCACTACTTACTTTCTCAAAAATCCTAGAAAAATTGTTCTATAAGCGTCTTCTAGATTTTTTATCAAAAAATAACATTCTCTCTGACAATCAACACGGTTTTCGGAAATCCTTTTTCACTACTTGCGCCATATTTTCTTTTTTAAACTTGACTACATGTTACGAAATCCCTTGACCGTGGAGAAATTCCTCTGCGTGTTTTTCTCGATTTATCCAAAGCATTCGATGTCATCGATCATGAAATTCTCCTTTCCTAATTGCATTCTTTAGGTATTCGTAAACTTCCACATCAATGGCTATTTTCTTATTTAAAATATAGATATCAACAGGTCGAAATATCCTATACTAAAAATAAGGTACTTCAGCGTTGTCTTTCAGAAACAAAACCACTTACTTGCGGAGTGCCCTAAGGTTCAATTATCGGCCCCATACTCTTTTTATTGTATGTGAACGACATGTCATCGTCCACATCAGATTGCAAAATGGTTCTTTTTGCTGATGACACTAATTTACTGTGTAAGAACGCCAATGCTCAAAAAGTTTTGTCTGACCTCTCGGAATAGTTCCATGCAAATCGTCTCATTGTAAACACTGACAAAACAGTGTCTATGTCATTTCACAATAGTATTACAAAATCTATACCCCAGGTTTCTCTTTCTTTAAACGGAACACAATTAAAAACTGTTACGAATACAAAATTCTTAGGTCTCCATATTCAAGACAACCTCAAATGGAATTGTCACGTTGACAATCTTAATTCCCAATTAAGCAAATTGTGTTACGCATTCCGAATCTTAGTTAATGTAGTTAGTCTACGTATATCCCGTTGCGTATATTTTGCAAACTTTACTCCGATTTACGTTACGGCATTATCTTCTGGGTCAATTCCTGTCAGAGCATTCAAACTTTCAGAATTCAGAAGAGTTCAGATAATTTGTAAATCTCACCCCCGAAACTCTTGTAAACCTTTATTCAAGGAATTAAATGTCTTAACACTTCCCTGCATTTATATATATGAAACGGTCGTGTTTGTTAAGACCGAATTATTGAAGTGCCACCCTTGTTTCATACGAAACCGTCTCGTTCACGAACACAATACTTCATGGTCCTAGAGTGTAAACCACCCTTTGCCAAAAAGGACCATATCATTCGGGAATTGTTCTATATAATTCCCTGCCCAAGAATATAAAAGATATTATGAAATTGAATATCTTCAAATCTGCGGTTAAAAGCTACCTCCCGCGCAAGTGTTTATACATTGTATGAATGTTGATGGATGAATGGGTGGATGAATGAGTTATTCTTTCCTTTTTTATATCCTCTTCTTTTACATTTCTTGGTTTTATTTTTATCACGTAGATTATGTCATACATATTTATTTTACCATGTAAATGTATTCACAAAGAGATTAAGCGTAAGAGGAAACATTTTCCTTAACGTCGTCTCCAAATAAAGATGCTCATTATCATTATTTATTAACAGAAAAATGTTAGAAAGAGGATGAAAGGATACCCGTATCAAATCATCGTCAAAAATGAATAAAAAAATTCCGCACCTCCGAACCTTCCGATTGTGAAACATGCACGTTACAGCTAGACCACTGAACTCACTTATTTAACTACATTATTTGCATTATTAACAAAGCAAGTATTACACACGTGTTAAAGTTAACAAAGCTACTATAAGTAACATTAAAATCTACAGCTAATTTATAAGTAGGTAATTCGTTTGCTAATAAGGCTCTCTCACGTCTAGCGTAACGACGTCTTTCTTCGAAGTGTTGTTGCCCTCTTCATTTTCTTGACCTCGTGGTTCTTGGCAAGCGAAAAAGGGGGAAGATAAAATTTGTAGCTTTTCATTTCCATGTCTCAGTTTAAATAGCTGTGATGTATGAAAAGTTCACGCTGTGCGGCTAACAACCACAGTTGTTTTACTCGGATACAGCAATTTGGGTCGTATATTGACGCTGTTCCTCCGATACTAAAATTCACTATATGTCTAGTGAATAACCTCACACAAAAACTGANTATATATATATATATATATATATATATATATATATATATATATATATATATATATATATATATATATATATATATATATATATATTTCGTTTCGGAGGCTACATACATAATTTCTCGTTTAAGAGTATTAGATATTTTGGGACTTTTTATTAGTTTTCCTTACAAACCGTAGGTTTTCTTGAGGAAAAATCTTTGTAATATTGGGGATATTACTCTACTGACGAAAACCAACAAATAACTTACTACTCATTTGTGATTGTAAAATTTTGAACATTTGATGAACAAAGTTTCAAATTATTAAAGAAATGTATTCGCGTTATTTACATAATTCATTATAGAACGTACAGGATAATAATTTATAATAAGAATTATAAAGTTGAAAGAAAAAAGGCATGGGAATAAAGGCTCAAGAAAGCACTTTTTGAGAATTATGAAATGAAGGAAGGACAACTAAAAGAATTGTTTAAAATTTCAAACAAAGAATTTTGGCAAAAGCCTCACGGATTCGAAGATATGACACGTGACAAGAGCAGTATATTCAAAACATAAGATTTGAAGAAGACTCTAAGGCTCTCTACAGATACCTAAAAAACAGCAAGAGAAAGGAAACAGAATACCAGGACAGGAGAAGACCTATATATTCTGGAATTTCATATGAGGAAATGAAGTCCGACATGAAGAAATGACTCTTCCCAACGCTATAGATATGTCATGGGAAAACACAATAAATGAAGTAAGAGATTCTGTCAAGAGAAGGGCAAACTGGAAATCACCAGGAAGTAATAAGATACACAATCACTGGTTCAAAAACATCTCACTACATTCCACAATTTCCAGCTGCTTCAAACAGCTGATAGAAAATCCACGCAGCACACAAGTTTCTGAAGGAGTGACATACCTTCTATATTAAAAGCTACAAGAAACGCAAAGAACTACCGACTAATCGCATGCCTTCCCACTATCTACAAAGTACTGTCTAGCACAATAGCACAACGCATTTCAGTCTTCTTGGACGCGGAAAACATTTGGATGTCAAGATCAACTACCCTTACGTAAAGATATTATGGAAGATTGCCACAAAAACAAATAGAATATCAGCATGGCATGGATTGATAATCAAAAGGCGTTTGATACTATACCCCATTCGTGGATACTACAAATCCTGGAACATATCCACGTAAATAAAAAGTATTGGATTTTCTGAAGGCTACACAACGCAAATGGCAAACAACACTCATAATAAGAGACAAAAACAACAACATATGCATAGAAGCTTGAGGATTAAAAGAGGAATGTTCCAAGGAGACTCTCTATCACCTCTCCTTTCCTGTGTCTTATTCCTCTGAGTTAGCGTTTACAACATATACAAAGTGGATACCAAATTAAAGGACAAAAAGAACGTGTGACACATTTATTGTACATGAATGACTTAAAAATATTTGAGAGCGAGAAATGAAGAAGAACTTAGAACTAGCAGTAGTGGCTTCATTCCGCAGAAAGATAAATATGAAATTTGGCTTGGAAAAGTGTGCAAAAGTGTCTTTAGTCCGAGGTAAATTTGCAAAGAAAGATAGTAGTAATGTTTCAAATCAAGATGAGATCAGAAGTTGACACACATGACCTCTCAACAATGACAATAAAAACTCACAAGCCTGAAAAACTGCCACAACAGAAGCCAAAGAACTGTGGAATCAACAACTCGAGCACACAAGGCGAAAAAAATTCATGGCCAATTTACCATAAGGATTACCACTGAAGGTATTAATAAAGCAGCCTCATTCCCATGGCTAAGAAATGGGAACCTGAAAGGAGAAATGGAAGCTCTGGTTACTGCTATTCCGGACCAAGCAATAAGAGCCAGGAACTACGAGAAAATATTACATCAAGACACAGATGTCCTATAACAATTATGTAGAGAGAAACAAGAAACAATAGACCATCTAGTTTCAGGATGTCCAATTTTAGCTAAGAATGAGTATTTGAGTGAGGCATAACATAGTTTGTTCTTACATGTTTTGGGAAATATGTAAAACTTTCGGAGTCACTGTGAAAGGTAACTGGTATGAACACTAACCTAGTTCTGTGAACTCGAATGAGAAAGCAACAATCCTCTGGGGCCAACCGATAAATATCACCAGGACAATCAATTCAAATAGGTCTGTAAGGACAGTTACGAGTGTCTTATTATTGATGTTTCTGTTCCCAACGATATGAATGTTGTGAACAAAGAGGCAGAAAAACTGCTGAAATATAAAGACCTAGCTATTGAATGTCAAGAAATGTGGGGAATTAAGACAAAAGTCTGTCCTATTATTATCATCGGAGCCACAGGAACAGTGAGCAAATAAATAGAACACAATCGTCAGAAAATTCCTGGAAATACCTATCTGAGGTGCCATTCCTATCTGGGGTGCAAAAATAGCCATTCTGGGGACCATTCAAGTTATTCGGAAAGAGAGCACCTACAAATTTCTCAAGGAGACGCAGCCTAAGAAAAGTGGAACTTCCTCGGACGCGTACCGAAATACCTACCAGCTATGCTGAGAAGAAAGTCCAAATAATAATAATAATAATAATAATAATAATAATAATGTTTTGCTGCAGCAATACAGGGCCGTGTCATCGCTCTTAGATGCTACAGGTAACATATCTTCAAGGAAGGAGTAGAAGAGCCGGGTCGTAGATGTGGCCTGACCCTAAAGACGATCGACCATATTGTTGGAGGTAAACTACAAAAATAAAACATAATTGTAGGGCAAAAAAATAGGTCCAGTAAATTTCCATGCAGTCTTTGCTGCTATCTGTGGTGTCTGCATGGAAATTTGCTTCAACCTCTAATTATCAGAACCGTAATTTCTTGAATAAGTCACGGTTAAACAGTAAATACAAACTACATTTAAATTTATTTATTTATTTAGAACTAATATTAATTTTAAATATGAGAAAAAATTTGCTCGTAAGATTGTTCTTAAAAAAATCAATGTTTTCAGAATGGTAGCAATTATCAGACAACAATATTTTTTATTAACCAGACTGTATATCATTGCAATTTTTAAGCAAGGGAATTAACAGACCAATAATTTTAAAAAAGTCGAGAATACATTAATATTAATTTTATTGGCACTGAGAAGCAAAAATATGTATCAATAAATTTAAATTCGACCAAAATAAAGACTATTTTCTTCACAAAATGACAATTTAATTAACAAATTTTGAAAACAAAAATACGACGTTTAGATACCGTTTGGTATATGATACAAATACGTTAGAAAACGTGTGAGCGCTGCTCACGTCATATGCATAATAGCGTAGGACTGGGCGTTGAATAGAACTCAGTGATGACAAAGAACTTACTCTACGGAGTGCAAAGAAAAAAAACTGACAAAACAATTGACCAATTGACAACTAAAATAACCGTTGAAAAAAATCAACCATGTGAATTGGAAAATATCGACCCACAGCAAAAAGTACTCCCTAAGGGAGTGTTATTTATGAGTTATTTGCGAAAAAACCAATAGAGTCCGAAACTTTGGAGGTGTTTGAGCCCACCTCTATCCCCCATCGAGACCACAAACAGGAATTTGCTGCAAACTTCAAATTACTATTTTTTGCATTAATTAGAAGAGATTAAAATAGTTTACAATTTTTCACGAATTATCCGCAGGCTTAGTACTATTTGTGACCTTTGGTTTCTGGTATATGTAACAATGTTCGAGTGATCTAGAATGTATATTCATATCAGTCGTTGTGCGAACCAAATTTTGCGTCATAGTTTGTTGGTATCAACGTATTTCATGTATATTCTTTGTAAATACGTGTAAACATCAATATTTGCAAAGAAATTAATTCGATTTATACTCATTTGAGTTATGTTTCTGAAACAAATTATTTTTAATATTTCGAAATTTTCCTACACTATTCTTCAGCTTTCTCAAGAAGTAAAATGTCCTTTTCTCCATAAATTTCGAAAGAGAAGGTTGCGCTTTCTATAAATATAGTTCAAATGTTATCAGAAACGAAAACTTGATGCGTAGCATACACTAAGAGGGCATAAACGTCGAAGTAGAAAAAGAATTTCTTGGGGAGTAGTCTTAGAAAAGGATGCAACGATATAGGACGCACTACACTACAAAGGCATCTTCAAGATCCCAAACACCACTGCAAAAATGCAATTGCAGGAGAATTATATTAAAGGAGAGTGAAAAGAGAATTGCTGTTATGAAGAGAGAGGTGACGAATAGGGTGAGTACCCAGTTGGAGTGACTCCGCTCCGCCTTGCCGCCAACACACCATGCGCCCAACTTCGAAAGTTGTCCCATGCACGCGAGTGGCGCACATACAGCAGCGGAGAGAACGTGCCTCCCGTCGCTGTATCCACGGTGGTAATATTGTTTTGAAGTGAAATAAACTCAAGGAATAAATTTTGAACTAATAGCAGGAGAATTGAGTTTAGGAAATAATATCATATCGGAAGTTTGGGCAATCTACATACCACCTGACACAAATATCAACCTGTTTATTGAGGAATTAAATAGTCTATTAAGGGAACTAAAAGTAAAAAATGTAATATTAATTGGTGACACTAACATAGATACACTGAAAGAAAACTTCAAAATTATAACAATTCTTTACATACATTTTTATACCGCCACCTTTTTTTTTTGTTTCTTAATCTAGTGAATTTATTAAAGCCCTGGAATTCATATTGTTCCAAAATTTCTTCTTCATTGACATTCGCTTCACTTAAAATAATTAGGTCCTGCTTCTGAGAAATTTCTCCTATATATATGTTTAACTGGACCCAGATTTTTGCTAATGATCTTATATTTAGATGAAAATAGTTAATGTTGTTTCTTCTCTTTTCTATAAATTATTCAAAGTTTGAAATATTTTCTAAACCTTTTTCTTTTAATTCTAATGGATCAATATCCATGTCTGTTATTTTGATTTATTTAGTTTACTTATCAAAATTTTGCTTAACTTAATTTTTCTATATCCTTTTTATTTATTATTCTAATAACTCTATTATTTTCATCTTTTCTGATGAAAATCTTACCATCCTTACACCAACAAGATTTAAAATTAGTGATTTTGCTTTACTTCTTGGTAACCAAAACAAATTAGAGTTGTACTTGGTAAGATTTTCATTGATGAAAATTCCCTCAAACCCTTGTTTTAGATTTTTGCTTTGAGTTATTTTTCCCTTGTTCTCTAAAATTTTGTTTCTTATACTTCTTGAGGTAAATTTCACTATGTATTTGGTTTTCTTGTTTTTATTTACCATATAGAAATCTTCAATAACAGTCAGGCTTAACCTGCTCTCCAATGATTTTACTAGTAAGTTTCACTTTTTTAGCCGTTGCCTCTGCCACATCATTATTATCTATACCTTAGTAGGTATAGTAGTAAGTATTTCTATGTTTCTATCTAATTTTTCTTGTTTTAAAACATTCACTCTCATTTCCAAATCTTCTGTCTCCTTAGCATCTTCTTCTATTTTTTCTTGTTTACTACCATATCCTTCTTAATTTCTTTCAACTCATTCAGTTTCTTACATAAAAAATCATATTTTGCATTAAGAAAGTCTCAACTACTCTTTATTCCTTCATTTCACTTAATATAATATCCATTTTACCTTCTAAATTTAATTTTACTATTGCTTTCTCTCTGGTTTCTTCTGTCTCACTCGAACTGTCTTCTTTATTTTGTACTTTGTTCACTCTACACTTAGCACACCTCCATAATTTATTTTCCCTTTCTGATTTAGCCCTCAGAATTACTTCCTTAATTGATTAAGTGGAGGTTGTTTTTACATCCATAACAGAAAACTTCTTGTGCTAATAACAAGTCTCCACAATGCCCACACTTCATTATGCCGAAAAGAACCTCACACACACCAAAAACAAACTTTAAAGCACAAACCTAGATTTACTCACAAACACCGAAATTGATCAAACTTCCCTTGAAATCTTCATTTTCCTTTTTAACGTAGCCAGCTGTTCACACCACCACTTTGTCACGTCGCCACGTTTGCTTCCGCTTTGCACTCGTAAGATTCTTCTTTTTCTTATTTCTTCCAGAAATACTTATTTTTCTTTTTGAAATTTTTTCCAGTCCAATGTTTTTAGATGAAATCCAAATAGTTAAAATTTTTCTCCTGCAAAACTCCTTTTCCAACTTTTCTTGTGGAGTTCACGATGGCACGTCCACACTCAGTAGTAGCAATAGTAATAATGTTACCAAGATACACATGGAATTTTCCCATTACATACTATAAAATAAATCTAGAGGAAATGGTAAATAGTCAGACGTCTCCTGTTTTATTATTCAAATAATACCCCACATGAAATATTTCAAGCCTCCTATTGGATTTGGAAGTTACTACTTCCGTTAGAGAGAACTCCGGGCAGGGAAAAAACAACTGTGACCGCTGTGATTTGCTTTTTTTCATGCTGTGATTAGCTGTTCTCGTAACTCAAAAGTTTATTTGAAATTGTGATCTTACATTGAAATAACCTAGTAATTTATTCATTTATTCCTTCCTTTATTTCCCAAATCGTATTCACATATTTATTGAATATTGTATATTTTCTCTGCTCTATCGATTTTCTCTAATTTGACGGGTCCACTACATCAATTTTCTGCATCTCTCGCGAAAATTCTACCCTTTCTGCTCCGTACAAATCACAAGTCCACAGTACATAGCCAACCGTCTCCTCTTCTTTTCCGTATAAACACATTACATAACTCTTCATTCCAAACCTCTGTAGATAAGTATTCATATTCCCATGTCCCGTCAATATTTGTATTAGTCGAGATCCTTGATTAAACCATTTTCTATTCTTTGTCACGAAAGTATTTTCTGGGCTCTAATCACCTTGCTGTTGACGAGCACATAAATACTCACAAAAAAAGAAAGTATTTTCAGTTATAAATTTATATGTATGTTTTCCTTTTGTTGACCTTGACCACCTTATCTGCCAAGCTTCGAGCAATAATTTTGTTATTCTTTGTTTCCACCCTTTTGTATCACTTGTTATTTTCTTGCCCTCTAACATCCTTACATTTCCTCATTATTGTATGGAGAACCCATTTTTGAAGACATATGTGAATTGATAAAACATCTAAAATTACATTAGGTGCTTCAATCGAAATCGTTGAATATGCTCCACATAATCGTAATATGAACTCTCTCTGTAGATGTATTAATCTCCGTAGCAATTTGATGTTATTTATTGCTTTTACTCAGACCGTAATTCCATATGTAATTATAGGTACCACAACACTTGCATACAACTACTAGAGTTGCTTCCCATTTATATTATATTTTGAAACGCCTATTTTTTGTACCTGATACAAGATTTTCTTGACTTTTCCTTCCAAGTACTGAATGTGTTGTCCAAATTTCAATCCCTCATCGAAAAATACTCCAAAATGTTCTCTTTTAATTGCTATACGTTTAGTACCAAATTTAAGTGTAGGTTCCCGTTTGTGCACATGTTTTGAGCCAAAAACTATACCGAAAGTTTTGTGTCTCTCTATTTCCATTTCCATTTTTCACACTATTCTCTACAATCCTGCAAAATTTGATTCCATTTTCTTTCTATTTCTCTACGTGAATTCTCCTCAACAAATATTGAAACATCATCTGCGTATACAACGATCTTATGTCCTTTCCCTTTCACCAGTTCTAATACTCCATCAATTGTCGTAATCCAAAATAATGGGCCACCATGTAATCCCAGGGAACAACCTTTATAATTATTTATTAATATCTTCTCGTTCCCTCTGTCGAGATACGAGAACCTATCATCAAAGTAATCTGCTATTATGTTGCACAAATATCTGTTAATTTTGTGTTTCTTTAGTTTATCTAATATATATCCCCATTGAACGTTATTGAAAGCACCTTTAATGTCCAAAAATATGACAAGTCCCAATTTTTATTTTCTTTCTTCTATCACTTTCTTTAACATCATCAACGCATCATTTGTGGAGAATTCTTTTCTAAACCCATATTGATCTTCACCAATGTGACCTCCATTCTTCAATCTCTTCCGTTAACCGTCTGATCAAAATCATCTCAAATACCTTCTCATAACATGGCAAGATACTGATTGCGCGGTATGATACAGCCTCCTCTTTTTCTCTGTAATTTCGTTTTAAGAAAACGCAGATTTTTGCTATTTTCCATTATCGCGAAAATGACCCTTTTCAGACATTCATTAAATAAATCCATTATAAAATGCTTATTAAACTTATACACCTTTATAATCATCCTGTTGCTTATATTATCATTTTTCGATAAATTTAAGCTTTGTATTGTCATGACAAGTTCTTCCAGAGTTATCTCAACGATTTCTTCATTATCTATATTAACTTTTCCCCAAACAAGACCTTCGTCCTCATCTAGAGGCATAATTTTATTTAACAATCTCATATCAATTTCTTGCCAACCCTGTATGGTGAAAAGAAATCCAAATATGTTTCTTTTTGATTTTCATCATGCAATGAGATGTAGCAAACCCCACATGTTTTGCGAAGGTTAGTGTTTAGAAATTCATCCCAAATTTGATTCTTTCTATCGTGTATTGCCCTTCTATATCTGCGTAATGCTTCTCTGTACTCTCCTTCTCCGTAGTACATTCTCCTCTCCTTCTTGTCTTCTGTAACTGTCTTCGAGCAAAGGCTCTTTTCTTCAAATCCTTTAACTCTTTCGTCCACCATATTTGTCCACTTCTCCTTTCCTTCTTTTTGTATGGTGCACACGCATAAATTATTTTTGGTAAAACTATATTGCATTCGATCTACAAAATCTTCTATATCCATTGGTTTCCTACACATATATTCCATCCCCAGCCTTTTTTCTAATTTTCCCAATCAATTTTCGATAGGTTTCTCTCCTTTACTGGTTTCTCTACAAGCATCCTCCTTCCTACAGCAAATTCTATTCCCCTAAGGTCCAAACTTATTCCCTTATTTACTTTCCAGTGACTCACTTCTGCAGATTTTATTTTGTGCGTCAGCGTCAAATCAATTAATAATTTCCCTTGCTTTCCCACAAATGTGTAAATTTCCATTTTATTTTCTATCATTAAACCATATTGCATTATATGTTTTCCAATATTCGTCCATTACCATTTGTCTTGTTATTTCCCCATACCACATTTCCATCAATGAATCTTTCATTTCCATCAATAGACATGACAGTTTTTTACCCTTATTATCCGTAAATATTTGCTGTAAAAAAATGTCTTCCGAAATACATCTTTTTCTCCCTTTCCTATATCCACTTATTAAAATCATATCAATCTCTTGATGTTGAATTCTACATACAATTAAATTTGGTGTACAATACTTGTGCAATTTCAAAACTTGTATTTCTAAATATAATCAACGCCCATTCTTCCTTTCCTTCAATAACTCGATAACTCAATTTGTTATGACATGTACGACCAAAACTCGAGTAATTCTCTCGTAGACACGCAATATCATATCGACCTATATCTAGATGTCTGTCTTCTCGTTCGATGCTAATAAACTCCGACACATGTTTTGCTGATATGTTTTAATCATAATTGGTTGATTCTTGTATTTGTCCCTTTGCTTTGACATACTCAGGGTATGTGACATTGTTTACTTTATGGTCAACTTTACTTCTTCTACGTTTATAATTCACGCACACAGTACACTTTGTCTTATTGTGGCATGTGTCATATCTGTTCCCCAGTTCAAAGCAATGCCCACAGACTTCTTGCACTTCTTTACAACTTCTTGCCATACGGTCATATCTTTGACATTTATAACACCGTGTCTCTGAAATATAACTCTCTAGTCCTATATATACTTTACTTTTCTCTATTATAGGCCTAGCATACGTATAATCAATAGTCATTACTCTATTCTCATACACTCTACCTCTTGGTAAATGCGAATTACCATTGTTCTTTCTGTAAATTCTTGTTTTTCACTGGTGACTATTAAATTTTGCTCATATATCTTATCAATCAGTTTCTCATCACTCAAATCCTTTCTGACCTCATATATTATAAAACGTGGAGCTTGTTCCGGCGGTCTGTTCATTGAAATATCTCCTTCAGGAAGTAAAATACCTTCTAGCTTATTCTCCTCATCTTGTCCTACAATAATTAATTTTCTTTCTCTGTTTTCCCAAATCTCTCTTTTATTAACCTACTCACGTTTACACTTCACAATCGCCGTCACTACGTCTTTTGTCTTTTTCCCGTTCTTCTCTTGATCCCTTAGTTGTATTATAATTTCTTTATCCTTACCTTTCCTGTCTAAGATTTTCCGTTTAACAACTTCCGAAAATTCTCGCTTTTCATTTAGTTGGTAGACGAACCGACAGAAGATCATTCTAGCGCAGACGCGTGTAGCAGCCACTTCTTTTCTTGTGCGAGCGCCCGGAGCTTTCAAGTCACTGCGGGAGAAAAAGGTTCGTAAGTGCGGGAAACACTGCGTCGTGATTGCACGAAGAACCATGTTACGGTTTTTGAGACAGCGCAAATATTTTCTTTGTTTCTGACGTGATCAGGCGACTGAATAGTAAAAGTTCCAGCCGACGTAAATGAACTTCTCAGTGACGATCGTCATATCTCAACGCACCGAGTCAATGAGAAATTAATAGATGCGTCTGTATGTAGTGCGAGACAACAATATACGAGTTCGCAAGTGCAATAATTTGCGCTGTGTCTGCGAACTCATTGGGTGCCTTATCCTGACATCGGACGCAGAACAGAACAGCACATCGACCGAGGTTCACACTGAATTACGCAAGGTCACGCAATACGCTTACATCGAGACCTAATGTCGTCATCTCATTCACCATCAGAAGCAATTAACCTACTTCCCACGGTGAGATCTGGTTTTCTTGTTTTCTGTGAAACCGCCACGCATAACCAGCTTGTCACTCAGCTGTGCTGATCAGATGATTGTGTTATGAACTGACTGACACTAATTTCGTCGCAGAACAGCGTTCATTAAGACGCTAGGGAGAATTAGTTGAGAGCGCCACGCGACTAGTTAACATTTGTTAACGACTAGTTAAAGAAGTGGTTTTTTAGTGGGAATATGTGAAACGCATTGGGGAAATAATAATGATTTTTTGTGCTTTTGACATTTCATAATATTTTGTATTGAATATATGTAAATTTCAGTCTGCTAAGTTCCATGAAATAGGGAATCTTGACTTGTGGGAGACCAATAAGGAATTTCCGCGAATCCAGGCCCTGACGCATGTTAAATTGACAACGACGATAAATCAGTAATTAAAATAAAATTAAAAATAATTTTCGGCGCGTTCAATATGTTTGCTTATTTCAAGAACATCTGTTCTGCTATTCTACTATATAAATTGCACTTCAAACATTTTTTCTAAATGTTTTCCTGTATGAAAGTGGTAAGTAACACGACCTATGTGATGTTGCGTAGTGTTCCTGTGCACAACATATCTATTTTCTTTCGTTTTACGTAGTCGGGTGACTCAGCACAGCCTAGTTTTGCTCTTTGTGATATTTTTTCTAGCAATCATAGTTGATGTTTCGTCGTCTTATTTCTCTTACTGTCTTATATTGATCTCTCTCCCGACTACGTACTGAATAGTTTCTAACTTTCCCTTTTCTCACGCAATTTATACATTCCTCTTTATTCTTGGCATTCCTTAAAATTATGGCCTTGAAATCCGCCNAAGAGACAGGCACAATTCTTTAATTAAATATTCTTTAATCCGCCATGGCACAATATTCTTTAATCCGCCGTACACAATCATTTTTGGCTTTTTTCATCGTACTTCCCTTAATTGTACCTCTTCATCACCTTCTACAATTCTTTTCAACTTGTTTAATTCATTTTTATTTTCTAAACTTATAACAAGGTCATCGTCCTTTGTGTCCCTTATCGGTTTTTACATTTATAGTTATTTTGTTAGTGTTGATTTTATCTTGTACCCTTTTTTCTCGTATTTATTGTCTTGGATTTTCTTTTTGCCTTTTATTCTTGTCTTTTTTCTTCTATTTTTGTACTCTGTCTGTTGAGGCCATTGAACTGCTTCAGTATAACTTTTCCCAACTTGTATTATTGTATTCTTTATTCCTTGTATGTCTTCTTGGTGTGCTGTGTTATGTTGTGACATTGTGAGTTTTCATTTCTTCTCTTATTTTCTCTTTCCAAGTGGACTTACTGAGTAACCCTTTTAGTGCGCTCTCTAACCTGTCTACTATGTTTACCTCCATTGTTCTATCCTCCAAACCTTTTTTGATCTCTCTCTTGATTCCTCTCCTTATTCATTTCCTCTTTGATCAATGTACCCATTCTTTCATCTATACCTTTTAAAATTCATTCTACCAATTGTATTGTCTAACTTTGTCTTTCTCGTTCATCCAGACGTGATATTTTCTCACTCATATCACTAATCCTATGGGATGTTGTTGTCTCCGATTGCTCTTCACTAGGTATATAAGTTAAGTTTTGATGTATCTCTGCTCTTAACGTATCGTATCTTGAATCATACTTGTTAAGTTACTCAACAAACATGTACATTCTCTCATCAATTGCGCCTATCATTTTCTCTTCTAGAGGCGTCAAATATCTTTTCTGCATGTCTCTTATTCGTTTCCAATTTTTGTCATTATTTTCTATCTTCTATTTTCCCAATTATTCTTTTTTCCGAAACCTTAATAAAATTTCTGGTTACAGTCGATTCCTTACTTGCCTCATTTTCTTTTTTAAAGAACGCTATCTCCTCCCAGAATCTGTTGATACACACTTTTAATTTGTTTTGAGTCCCCCACCATTTTCTGAAATATATCTTCATTTACTAGTTTGGATATCTCGATATAGATCTGTACTCGCATTGACTCACCACTTCGGTCACCAAGATTTGGACCCAAGATTTGGTCCTCCTTCTTGCGTATAGCAACGTCACCTGAATTACAAAGCCTTCGTATTGATATAACAATGGAGTAATATGGCGAACGCAGTAGGCTCTTTATATCAAATTTTGTGTGAGAAATGCGTATTGTTTAATGTTTATTAGACGTGTGTTAGTGTTGTGTTTGTAAATTTATGACACAGGAACACAAAAAGAAAAAAAGAAACCCAGAAGGTAGATTTTTCTACCTCGGGGCGATGAAGCCGATTATGACTTTTAAAATAATTAATTATCTAATGTTCCCTTAGATTTTACATTTATGAGGCGTTTGTGTNTTTTACATTTATGAGGCGGTTGTGTTCGTTAAGACTGAATTATTAAATTCCACTCTTGCTTAAGAAGAAAGATTCTAGCACACGAACTAACCCTCCTCAACCCCCCACATGGTCATGTGCAGTTTGTAATTGCTTTTGTAACGTAAAACTTTATGTATTTATTCTAGTATCCTTAATCCCTTCTTTTCACTTATTTAGTAGAGAACATAATTTTGTCCGGTGACTCACAATTGAAACACGGTTTCATCCTATCACGCAAAACCACTAAAAGTATTGAAACAACAGAATCTATGGAAATTGCTTTTATCCTCTTTGAATGACAATTCATGCAAAATAATTCGAATTTCAAGCGAAATTTCTCTAAATGTCACGGCATTTGTGTTTCCCGTCACAATTTATCGACTGTCGCTCTGGTGAAGTGGACTTCTCCTAACTAATCCAGAAAAGGTGGCGAAGATTTTATTTTAGGTGTTTTCTAGTGTTACATCTTCTGATTATTTGAAAAGTTTAGTTTAATAATAGTTAATTACTCTCCACCCAATGAAATATGAAAGCGAAGTTCCTAAATGGGGCAGGTCGAAATGCGGCAAGAGCAACGAATATCAAAATGGAAAAACGTGAACGAAAGGATTTATGATGCGCAAATAAACAACCTGCACGTAGGAGGGCAGACCG
>NNCF01131503.1:2534-22509 GCA_002313205.1 Laupala kohalensis | reverse complement strand
GCATTTAAAGGAAATTGACCTTTTACCAGAAGACACCATAGATAAGAATAAATGAAAAAACAAAACCAAAAATATCCGCTTCACTCTTACAAGAAACAAAGGCACAAACTGAATATTTTCAGCATGAGAAAGAGCTCGATGATCAGAGCATATGAAAATGCATTGGGAGGACTGCAAGGCCGAAACAGAGCCTTCAAAGAACACTAGATAATAGACATAGAACATTAGAAGTAATCCTGTGTGGTCAGAAGAAGAAGAAGAAGAAGAAATGAAAGAAGTAGAGAGAAGTAAAGAAGAAAGAAAACAAGACAAATGTCTTTTAAAAACAAATTAAATGTTATCTCAAAAAAATGTCAATTATACTGTTCTTCAAGTCTGCATCAACTAACACATTGAATTTCTCATCCTAAATGACCAACTATCAACAGAAGCTTCCTAGAAAAGCGTCATGTTTCACAGCTCCAACATTGCGTCATTGCATCTCAATACAAGAATTCTCCTCTGTGTGAAATGTATTATTTTTTAGTTAAACAATAAGTTCACTTTTGTACTTATTTCCAGTATTTATTTTGGTTTGGATAATTGTTTTAAAAAAAAGACTCTTTGCTTATATGATGGATTTTTCTTATAGGAGGTTAAATGGTGTACCATAAAAGAGAAATTGTTTATATTTCTTGTAAAATGATGGTGGTTATCTTAAAGTCTGATCCTATCAGCATTGGGATATTCAGTATCACCTTGCTTATGTAGATTCCTACTACAGTAAAGATTTGAAGTTTTTTAAATATTAAACCACCCATATATCTAATATCTTTATTCTGTTGAACCAGAAACTTCTGTAAATTATTACACAAGGTGCCAGCCCAAACAGCTATACCATATCGCAGGTTCGTCTAAAGAATTGCATGCCTCATAGCTATTTTATTCTCCTGATTATGTACATAGTTGTACTCAGTTTCTTATTTCATAGTTATGTATGCTGCTTCCAAGTCAATTGAGCATCAAAAACATTCCGAGTTATTTCATATTTCTTTCTAACTTAAGTATTGGAATGTAGTTACTTTGTTTTATTTTATAAAAAATCTGTTGAGTAGTTTTCTTTTTGTTAAGTACCAATTTGTATCGTTACAATATTATCATTCAATATGTCAGAGAGAGAAAAGAAACAATAATGATTACATAGTATCATATGAAACATATATCACAATATAAAACATACATAAAATCAAATGTATAATATACAAATATAATTAAATAAATCGATGGTCATATACCTGCCAAAAATTAACCAACAGCTTACGCATTGGGATTCCAGATTAAGAAACACTAAAGTCAAGAAACATTATACCTGTACTTGTTTTGAGCAAGTGTGTCATTTAAGTATAGGTCACTGTAACAGATCACTTTTCATTAATTTTGAGAAGCAATGAAATCCTGAAAATGACTATCATGGACACACTTTTCTAATATGGGACAAAATTATCAAATACAGGACAATTTAAATTAAACAGGTATATGGCTACCTTTATGATGTGTAAAGTATTTAATAAGAAAATGAAAGGGAGAAATTCAATATTCAGACAGTGTACGAACCTACAGGTACAATATTGTACCAGAAAAATCTACAACATGCCCGAGTACTTAAAAAATTATTTGTAGTGATAAAAATTCAATAGTCAATGTATCCATGATTATAAAAGACCAATAAGAAGTCATAACTTTAAAAAAAATTGCATCGCAACATTACAAATAGAAAGGTATGCTCTCCTCTGACATGACGCAATTACTCACTACAAAATTATATTCAATAAAAAAGCAATGCAATGCAGTTTGTTAAAATAGACATGGGTATGCACTATCAAAAATGCGCAGAAATTATTTCAAATGACAAAAAATTCCAGTTCTAATCAAAAGAATTTTCATCAACGGGCAGTAGCGGATAATTGTATTCATACGACATAATTGATTATAACTTGAATAAAAGAGTGAATAAATGAAGTAAGTGAAATGTAGATTATTACAAGAACCTGTACTTTAAGAGTAATGTTAAAACAGGTTTTAAGAATGGTATGGTAGGTTCAAATATATAAATGTGGTCCTATCTCCCATTAAACTGTTTATTAACCCATATATGCCCACCGCCCCATTGTTGGGGCATTTTGTTAAACAATTTTAAAATAATTCCTAAAGAACGTGTAAAAAAATTTTGTGTTGCAGGTATATGATCTGGCTGTTCCGAACAAGATTTAAGTGCTAATTAACCTTTTATAAGCAAATGAAGCAAGCTGTGTGCTCACATGTTTCCTTGTTTGTTAATCCACTAAATGTCTGATCAGAAACGAGGTAAATATTATAGGTACTTTAACTGTTTATGTAATTCCCAGCATTTGCTTATATTAACTATTATATATTACCATAAACAAAGTATTGTAATATCTCGTGATAGCAATTATTCCTAACATGAAAATATGTAGCTTCGTAACATTGGGGCACTTTGCTTTTGGTTACACATGCTAATAAATATTATTACAATATGTAATGCGCATTATTACTCTTATAGATGGATTTTTAAGTAATGTATTTATAGATTATGTCTCATACATAAGCCAATATTGGCTTCCAAGCATTACCCTTTCTTCTAAATAAACAAATCAAAGGTGTCAGCCTCCTTATAAAAACAAGTATAATTGTCGAGAGTGGAGTGAATCAGACATGCTTGGAGACTCATTGATTCACTTTGAAATGAAGATAATAGACTTTACTTTACTATCTAAAATTTGCCAAAATCTGTTTCAACAAAAAGAGACAAGCATAGGATAAGATTGGAAAAGTGTAGGCAGTGGCAAAGTTTAAAAAAATGCCAAAGCAAAATGGGATAAACACTATACTTAACCCACACCTGATATAGAATGGAAAATTACAGCTTTTGTTTATTGTCTCCAGTAGAGTTATTTTCACTTTTAATGAAGAAGAGACAAACGATTTGGTCCACAAACAAACAAAAACCAACAATGTCGAAAGAAAATCATACTTTGATGTATGAAATGAATATTTTATAAAATGATATTAGGCTTTGCTCTTTCATTGTGGCAAATGTATTCTTTGCAAAAGTTTGCTGTGATAGAAATGGTGTTGATATCAATCGGCCACATAAAATGCTAGATCATGGTTTTGATGAATTTACTTGAGAAAATATTCAGTGATTTTATATTTCTGATAGAACCAACATGAATTCAAAAGTAAATTTATATAGGTTGGCCATTTCTCTGATACCACACAAAATAATGGTTGCAATATAACCCAAAAAACTTAATTGAAAGACGTTACACCAAGCAAAATATTCACAAGATTCCTATCACATTCAGTTATAAAGATTGCTCCATATATCTATTTGGGGTATATGAATTGACCAATGCTGAAACAGGGCATGAACAGGAAATACAACTAGGTTGAGTATGTTATGTTGTGATGGATAATGATAAACTTCCTTCATTCTATAAAGCTATCATGTCTACTAAAACGTAGATACAATTTTTACTAACACAGACAACATATTCCAAAACACTATGCAGGTGTACTCATCTAAGAGCAAATAAAATTATTTCAAATGTTTCAAGTCCATCAAGAGCAAAAGCATTTATAAACACAAGTAAAAGTTTACTAGCAGGAAAAACTAACCTCACATAACATAACAATTTATAGAAAAGAGGTTTAGAAGGAAAATTCCGTTGCACGTAACTTACCTTTAAATATGGACTGTGAATCGCTAAAATGAGCTTGTGGGCATGAATTAATCCTCCCCTGGTAACCAATACACAATCAGTCAGTTCCATTTTCTCGTATAATTTCCCAACTGAACACATGAAGTGACCAATATGGTCATTCAAACGAATTACAGGCATTTTATAACGTTCCAAAATAAATGCACAGAAGCCAATGTGTCTTCGGTTAGTTATAATAAACAAACTTCTTTTTAGTTCCAACAAAGCGCTTTAATCATGAATTTTCCTTTCACAGCACAATCACAAAAACACAAGAAACCAAAGAAGAGGAGGGAGTGGAATCTTAGAAATTAGGAGAAACCCATTTTCACAATTTCATATTCCCTTGTCACAAAGAATCGAACATCTCATCACATCGCGTCCAAAAACAGAACTCGGCGGAAGTCGATGAATATGACCATAAAACCATGTGGTTCCCTGCAACAGCCCTATCTAGTAGCGGGCATAGGAACTAAGCTTGCGAAAGGAAGTAAAAGAAGGAAACTGGAAACAATTACACTTCTGTTTTTTAAATGGAACTTTCACTTTTCTTCTACTTTGCTGTAAGACCAACGTCTAGTTAATCAATTATTAATGAATTTGTTGCATACCCATTTTTCATTTTTCGCATCCTCTTTCCTACTTGTTTTAAGCGTTCAAGATAGCATTTTGTTTTTTTTCTACAATTTTGGATTTTAATTCTTTTTTTGTCATAATATTGATTCTTTGTCTTAATTTTCTCTGAAAGATAGCAGTGACAATTTTCAAGAAAGGATTTTAAATTATTTTACATTTATTCAAAGTTTATTCATGACGTTTCAACACTGATTTGTATAATGTATGAAATTTTTCATGTTTCTGAAATGAAAATGTTTGTTCGGGAAAATATCTTGTTTTTAATCTTCAATATTTTAGATGGGAAGTTCTAAAAATAATAACCTTGGACGATTAACAGTTCTTTAGAATAGGAAGCTGTAAATAATTCATGACTAATGGTATTGTTCCATTAATGACCATAAAATAAGACAAATGATTTAATTGAATAATAATACGAGAAATAAAATCAGAAAAAGAGATATCATTGAAATATTCTAAATTATTAAGATTATGTCAACACCTTTTCACTCTTCTATAATAGGAATCATAGAGCACATTGTTAACAATATTGTGTGCTTCAAGGGCAGAGTGTCATTTATGACTGTACATTTTAAAAGAGACTTGCAAAATTTTCATCAATGAAAGTCTCTTAAGTTACACTTCACTGTAAAATTACTGTAAAGAACAGTAATGTTAAGCTTCGTAATACTCACTCACACAAAATTATACAAGCATTAGAGTAAGATTAGTGTAAGCTGCGTCTACATTATCAATAGTCGATTAAAGAGCTTCCTAAACATTGAGAGTTAGTATACTTCAGTTTTAACTATCTTTCTTTATAACTAAAAAACACAGAAATAGATAATTAAAAATTTATTATGCTTCAAGAACCTTGCAATGTTGACTTAAATTATTAGTGCTTGTTGTCAACTATGTCACATATTAAATATGTTTCATAGTATGTCATATATTTAATTCTTTCCATTATTACTGATTATGTAAGAATCTGTACTTAACTCGGGAAGGAATTTAGTATCAAAATATTTTTAAAAATATTTATTTTCTTACTCAAAGGAATAAAAAGGGAACACTTCCTTTTCCTCGTTTGCTCCTACTCTGAAAAATATTTACTTTGCCTCTTCTACAAACACAAGAAAACAAACGTTTAAAGAAAATTGGCATGAAAATCATATTTGAAAAAAGACCTTTGTATCTATAGATTATAAAGCAAATTATACAAAAAACAATCTTCTAACCAGAATATGGAATGCGGTCAACTCAATGAGCATTGATATTTTTTATGCTTCGTGTTAAGATATTTTAAATTACATAGAAACTCATATTAGTGACTTTGTGTAAATCTTACATTATTTAATAATATTTTTAAAATCTATAGAAATTTAAATTTTAAATCTTTTTTTTTTTANTTTTTTCTAATATCTGTATTGCCATTTGAATTAAACAATCTGTTGTAAGTATTATGTAAGTTTTTTTAATGTAAAGTGGCAATTGTTCATTAATTGAATGTCAGCAATAAAAAATACATAATATTTGGTGGACTTGAAAAGATTTATGTAAATAATAATTGCAAAACTTTATAGGAGATAAAATTAATGGGTGAAAATATGTTTATTTACAAAACCACAATACGTTATGCGCAATTCAAGTAAAACAGATAAGATGTATTAGACAAATATTGTTAAAAATATTTTTTCATTATAAAAATTAAAAAAGTAATAAAATTTAAGAACAGAGTTCTATATAGGCTTCTCATCAAAAATCATGCTATACAATTATCCAAGTAATAATAAATTTATTGTCAAAAAACAGTACAGAACACGTGGAGGACAATAAAATAATTTACTCTCCAGAAGCAAGCAAGGGAATATTAAAATCATTTTATATGCTCTTTCATATAATATTTCCGAAGCATAATATATATTTTATCAAAGAAATTTTACTTAAATCTATTCTAGTTTTTTGACAATATTGCACATATTCAATTTTTAAAATTTACTTCTAACAATTAATTGTTTTAAGAGTTAATATACAAATTTTAAAAACTCTTAATGATTCAATAATTCTGGATTAGATATTTAAAATTAATGTTCATTTTTAATCAATAAAAATGAGAAATGCATTAAAAGTTTTATAAGATGCATTACCAAAAAGGGACAATGACATGTACGTTGACAATGCTTATATTCCTATATTTGGCCTAGATCCTAAGAGTCGCAATTTTTCGTTTACCGCTATAAAGTCCAGTACACTTGCCTTTACATGTTTCCTTATAATAAAGGCCACCCCAAATTCACGCTTTCCTTTATCTTACCCACTATTTAGTATTGTATCGTCTCTCAGATCATTCACCCAACTGCCCAGTCACCTTGTTTCTTGTATGGTGCATATATCAATCTTATACTTGTCCAATTGGGTAGTTAGTTCTTTGGTTACTCCGGTCTTGAATAGGCTTCTCCTCTTCCATGTACCAAACAGAATATCCTGTCCTTGCCTTGCCTCTTCTATCTGTCCTGTCTTCAAGGCTTCTCTTGGCGCTTCGCAACAATTGTGTTTTTACGGTGCTTGGTTGTAAGCCATGCGCCCAATCCCCTACTTGAAGGGCCGGGTTTTTGTTGAGGTTTACTCTCTTAGGAAGGTTGGCTCCACCATGCCTATGGAGACACCCCTACCCCCTTGGTTTTCTGTCGGGGTTTTCCTTCCCTTAGCCTTTGGGGATCTCTCCCCTTCCTACAAGAAACAAAGAGGTAAGGAGCGAGAATGGTTGGGGAAGATAGGTCGTTGAGGAACACACTTCGTCTTGTACCTCAGCTGAGACCAGTCCGGCTTGGGTGGCCCTGTTTGTAGTCACACTACCGCCGGCATAGCTCTCAGCTTCGATGGTATGCGCAAAAACCCCCATCACACCCACGGACAGTGCTTCGTTAAGGTGGTGTTCCCTGGGAAGGAAACGATGTCTAAAGAGAAGAATTAATGAACGTAGAAGTAATAGTAGTAAATAGTAATAATAATGAATAGTAAGTATTAATATTTACATTTCTTTATAATAAAATTGATGTATCTCTGTAATTTTGTAACATTAATTTAATTTATCATTGAATTTTTTTAAGTTCCACTAAGTAATTATTACTTTTTGTTAGGTAATATGCTTCATCTGCGTATTTTTAATTTTGGTATGTTAACGAGACATAAATAACCGTTCAATAAAGACAAGGGATGGGCGAAATATCAAACTGTTGCCTTCATCCTTTAAGTCTCTGGTAATTTTATTGCATTGTGAGAGAGTTATTACTTCATGGTTCTCTTATTACAAAATATTGTGAGTCTGATAGCTCTAAACTTACCTAGTTATTCAGGTCTCCTGAGGTCTTGTTAACAAGATGTGATTCCTACATCTCCTACTTCCAGAGGAGATCTAAAACTGCCCGTTCGAGAAGTGAGGAAAGTTCTTTCAATGATGTCATCTCACTGTAGGGAATAGCTAGCTTATTAAAAGAAAATTAATGACTATATAATTGTCCACTATCATATTTGAATCAAAATACTTGTTTCCTTTAATTTTATTTTCATGACAATTTGTTAATGTTTCCTTACAATTTAAAACTATACCTCTTAAGAAAGAAATATCACATATCATGATATACATGTATTATTAATGAAAAATGAGTTGTAGAATGCTTACTGAACAGTACTGATACCAGCAGGATTGTTGATGTGAAGTTTATACACATTTTCTGCTTCCAAGTATTTGAAGTAACCATATGATAAAGGATCATTAACTCATATTTCTTTTTAATTTATTAAAAAGAGACAAATTAAATGCCTTTAAACAAAGATAATGTAAGTGTGATTTTCTATTTAAATAAATTACTAATCAAGTAAGTTTTCTAGTATTTCCATCATAAAATATTTTTCAGTAATTTACACATGGAAAGAGTTGGTTTATTTGACAAATATGTTTACAACAATTCATCATTTTTATTGAGATATTATACGGATTAAAGATACTTAATTGATTTGATGCCTCTCCATGGAAATGTTAGTTGGCATATAAATATAAATGCCCTTTTACTGGGAAAATATCTTTTTTTAACAACTTGTATTTTATGTTGAAAATTTTAATTCATTTAATGTGGTTTTCTAAGAAATTTTGAAAACTCTTTTTTCATTTAACTTACAACATTGGATTATGATGTTCTGTTCATCAATCTAAATTATCATTCTCTCAACATAGCTTAATGTATCTTTTCTATACGCTACAAACCATGACTTGTAATTGAATTTCCTCCGTAATTTCACAGAGTAGTAAATGCAGAAATGATTACTTCAAATCTACTCCATCCAGACAAGAAGTCCTTCAACAATTAGCTTTTGCCAATTCTGTAAGGAGTAATTTATGCAAATGGTAAACATTAGTAATGAAATATTAATATTGAAGTTTGAGAGGTATCACCTGCTTCATTACACTCTTCAGTGTGTAACTAATGTAATGCGGATTATCCAGAATTTCTTTCTTCATGAACAAATTTCTAAGGATTTATTCGTTCAAGAAAATGTAACAAACATCTCCAACACTTTTCACCCATAGGAAGGTAAAATATCTCAAGTACAGAAATTTGAGTGAGTTTGCACTCATATAGTAAACATCAGTATTACAAAGTTTTCCAGGTACTGGAATTTATGGCTGTTATTGTTTTTGATAAAGCATGTGCAGTTTAGTGAGCATTAACAAATAGATACCTTCATTTTTGTTTAATTTTCATTCATTTTTAATTGAAATCATGCCTAATTGTAGAGTGTGTAAAAGTAATTATTACTAAAAGTGTAATAATTGTGGCAGAGGATTGCATGCAGTCTGCTTAAAAAGGAGCAAGGCTGATATAGACGGGACAATCTTATGTCGAGATGCAATGATTGTGCAGTGAATGGAAGGAAACCAAGCTGGTAAAGTAACATTCGAGGACTTGATGAAGGATGTGCAGGAAATACGAGATAGTGAAAAGACACATGAGATCTATACTAGTAGAATATAGAAACATAACTCAACTGACCACCTATACAAAGACTGATCGATCTAAAGCCAACTATGGATGCAGGAAGGAACGCACGTCTGTGAAGTGCTCCCATAGGGTGACGTCCCTTCCTGCATCCGTAGTCGGCTTTAGATCGATCAGTCTTTGTATAGGTGGTCAGTCGAGTTATGCGAGGCCTCTCCGGGGGCTCACGTAATTGTGATGGCGGACCAATGGCAATTCGGTATTGTGATGTCATGATGGTGGTCGTATGAACTTTGGATTGTGATGTATGTTGTGAGGACATTTCCACACCACAGTTGCTTGCGCATCGACAATATATGATTTTGAAATACTCTCTTTTAGTTTTGCTTTAAGAAATCACGTATAAGCGAATTGACACATGGGACGCTAGTGTCACCTGAGCAAAAAAATGATTATGCTTTTTAAATATATTCCTTTTATTTTGTTCCAATCTTGAGAAAGTCTTGATTGTTAAATATTCATATAAAGATTATTATGGAAAAATCTCTTATACTTGAATTGACACACAGAGAGCTATTTTAACCTGTATAAATATATATTTAATATGAATAAATACATTAATTCTTCTTTCTTATAATTTTAGAAGAAAACGGGGCTCAAAAATACGAAAGTTTTAAATTCTGAAGTATAGTTTCACATTGGAAAATCACGTACTATAGAACTGACGCTATGGTTGTCTGGACAAAAATATAAATTTTATTAAATTTATTTATTCTAAACAGTTTTTATTAATGATAATTACCAGGCAAGAAGTAAACGTGAATTTAAGATATTCATTTAGGGATTTTTATTCAGAAATTACATATATTTGAACTAATACATGGAACACTAGTGTCACCTGGAGAAAATTTATCGAAGTTTTGATACATTCTAATTTTCTATAATTAAATATCTGTTCTAGGTTCCAATAGGAACTCGATAAGAAATTCCTCATTGATAGTTTCGTATTGATGAATAACTATAATTGAATCAACATAATTGTCACCTATACAGAAGCATTTTATTTTCATATGATATCTTATTAATTTCATTAATTTTGCTTTTTTATGATTTGAAAATAATTGACACTCTAAAATGAATTTAAAACACTGTTTTCTTAGTTCCATGTTTTAATTATCGTATAACTAAGTTTTAATTATCATATTTTCCATGTTTTAATTATCGTATAACATTTTAGTACATCACTTTAATGAAACGTTTGTTTAAAAAGGTTTTATGTATTATTTTATTCTACGNTAAGTTCTTGTTTTATCCCAATTCAAGGATTTATTACTATGTTGTTCTTTTAATAAATTTATTATTATTATGTTAATCTGTTGGTAACAACTTGAGTGATATGATTCGGTGTTACACATTTTAAATTAAATACTTTTTCTTCCTTAATGTGAATCTTGTAACCTGTTGTTGTTCTTTTGTTCTGTCATCCACACACAGAGTGCTAGAACGTTTTTCTCACTCATCTCCAATTTAGTCACACTTTTACCAAACACAATTTCGAAAAGTTTGCTTTTTGTACACTCGTTGATGAGTTACTTGACACACTGGCTCATTTTAGGACACTGATATCCCGTTAAATCATTAATTTTCTTCTCTTTCTTATCCGCCATATAGGGTAGCATCTAGCATATTTTTTGCAAACCTTTCAAATAGATCTCTTTTTTTGTCTTAAATTCATCATTGATAATATTCCATAAACTATTATAATTTAAATGTTCATCTGAGGACCAACTCAATCCATGGTGATGCTCTGTTAACCATAAAGCCGTTCGTGCATCATTGCTGACAACTCATACATATTGGTTGGTGGGTTGAAAGTATACGTTTTCATTCTTCTGTCTGATAAAATCGTAAATGTTTTAAAAATAAAACATTTTTCCTTCGTGAACCCTTGCATGTCCACGATGGCACTGTAAAATCAAATAAACCAAAAAAAAAATGAAGTAGTGTCATGTTATGAAAGACACAAAAAATTAAGTCATGACAGACGTTTCAGCATCCCAAACGTCAAGCATCTTGGGAAAAAAAACAGCTGCTAATATATATTTCTAAATATCTATTTTAACAAGTTATATATAGTAGTAGAGCTACAATGGATCCATTCAAGATTTACCCTTCTTTGCATGGCACCTACAATCAGACAGAAACACAACAACAACAATTTAGCAAAATGAAATAGAGAACAATCTAAATTGCAAAAAAAGGTATTATTAGCAAACCTCAAGCTATTAATGACAACAATAAAAATTTGTTTTATAAGATAAAGTTTGTTGAGTATTTATGTCACAAAACTTAAATAATATTCGTTTCGGACATTTATTTGTCCTACTTCAGGGCTAAACACAATACCTTTACAATTACACGACAGCCAATCAAGTATTGAAAACAAATCAAACCATTAGTCTCATACATTTACAATTAATAATGCATTTATATTAATATAACAACCACCTGTATATAAAAACAACACAATAACTTTACATCTTCATACATATCTCATGCCACCTATTGCGTCGTCCTATCTCAACCAACCCACACCTGACCTCTTCACCATCGTCTTACATCATCACTAGGCGCTAATCACCAACCGATTCCACGTAACTAACTTTACAACAATGCACCACATAATTCAAATTATAACTCACTACTCTTTTATACATACAAAAAAAGCAATACAACATTTGAAATATCAATTGAGGATTCTTTCTTGGTATAACCACACTATGCATGTTACATAAATCATCAATGCTTAACATATATCATGATCACTCAATTAGAAACATATTGAATGTGCGATTGTAATACAAATTATTATACAACTACTGCATGACATACATAAGTCTACTTAATGTACATTGCATGAAGATGGAATAACAAATTTAAGCATACAAACTTATCAATTGTTGATTGGCTGTGGTGTAATTGCAAACCTGTTGTGTTTAGCCCTGAAGAAGGACAANTTTTTTAACATAAATGCTCAAAACCTTTATCTTATATGATGAATGGGGTCAACAAAAACCTAGAATCTAGTAAAAATTTGTTTTGTTTCAAAAGGCAGAGTATATCTTTTTTAAAAGAAAACCATTTTTTGAGACATAATTTATAGGATTTTTAACATTGTACAATAAATAACATTAATATGAATTTCATTTAAAAGGTAGAATTAATATATCTCAACTATGAACACTCTTTCATCCATGAACTACTGTTGAAATGACTACTTTAAGTTAAACTGCATAAATGACACTTTAGAATACAGAACGTAATTGGCTGGTGGCTAATACGCTCACAACACCACAAACAAAGAATCTCATATGAAATAATTTCAGACACCTCAGTATGCTNTTTGCATATTGGCAATACTCAGCACTGCCTTAACAGAATGGCTCACCAAGGGCTCAGCGTGTGGCACCTCTGATCAACTCCCAGTCTCTTGCAGACCTGCATCCTTATCTTTTTCACTGGGTTCAAGGTCACACTTCTTTACAAAAGAAACCGAAGCTTCCTGATAAATTACGACAAAGGGATGAAATGCAATCCCCCAATGACAACAAATGAGAGACATTGTTATATTATTAACACCTAACACTGTATTGAATATTTATTAATCTAACGACCTTTCTTGTTGACTTTGTATTTGAAATATTAAGAATACGTACTCAATTCCTGAAATGCATCATTTCCAACACCATGGTCCAATGGAGTAGAAATATTTCTCATGCATTATTTTATTAGAGCTTAAAGCATACTCTTAGTTTGGCCAATCCATGATCAAATACAATTTCTACATTGAATTTTAATGCTGCGTTATTTCTCGACATATTTTCTATTTTGGCCTCAGCCTTTATTACTATTTTTGTTGTTGTATTAATGGTATATTTATTTACTTTTATCAACTTTTCATGTTTCAAAAATGTATATAACACTGTAATTATTCTATTAAAAGGAAAGAAGAAATAAACAAGTTATTTCACTAAATCCAGGTGAAAGTGGTTGTCTATTATGCTGATAATACAATATTTTCTTTACATTTTTGTTGAGAAATCAACAGGGTAATAATTTGATAAAAGTATGCTACATACAAGTCGAATGTTTCAATTCTAAAACTGTCTATCTGACAAAAAAACAATGGCTTTATCTACCTAATTTTATACTATATCAGGTTTTTATACAATATTCATTTTTATATTGTATATTATTATTTAATTTTATACAATAGTATTAGCCACATTAAAATTTAGATCATTCCGAGAATGAAGGTTTTTTTTTTTGGTACTCATTGAATGTTAGGGTTTATATCAGTATGTATAAAAAAATGCCACTTGTCTCTTTTTCTAATTTAAACTGCAAACGTAGACGGTATTTATTACTTGTTGACAAAATAGTCAAAGTTTTGTTTGCTGGGACTNAGTTTTGTTTGTTGGGACTACACAAACTATATGATCAAAATATCTTGCATATAGTTTTGGGGTAAAATCTACCTTTCTAAACACAACTTTTCCAAATCCTCAAAACAAATTTGGATAACAATGGACTAATTGGACTTCCCATGGGGTATCCTTCCATTTGAGATGTATTTTGACACTACATTTTATTTTAGTAGAAACTATTATTAACATCAAGGTTATTTTCAGTTACTTTTTGGATATCATACAATTGTTTTAAGTTTTTTCCCAATGTGTGGCACCACTCCAATGGCAGAAGAGGCGGAAGACTGAAGTCACCCACGGCCTTGTGGGAAGGGTATTGACCTAAAGGCTAAGGGCGGGTCCCTGAATAAAACTCCAGCCCTCCTGACGGGGGTTCCACGACAAGGCCAGCGACCTGTCAGGGGAAAAAAGTTATTGCTACGAATCAGAAACGACCAAGCCTCGGATTAGGACTGATCAGGAGACGAACAATGCTAAACACCAAGGACTAAAAGATTTTAATTTGGAAACATGGGATAATCTTAGCCTACACAGACCAGGCGCCCTTCTAAATCTTGTGGGGCAGTTAAGAAAGTATAAAATCAAGATAGCAGCCCTGCAGAAAATTCGATGGAAAGGCAGTGATATTCTGAGGTATAAGGATTATACTTTATACTATAGTGGAGGTGAGAGTAGAATGGTTGNGGCTAAGGGCGGGTCCCTGAATAAAACTCCAGCCCTCCTGACGGGGGTTCCACGACAAGGCCAGCGACCTGTCAGGGGAAAAAAGTTATTGCTGCGAATCAGAAACGACCAAGCTTCGGATTAGGACTGATCAGGAGACGAACAATGCTAAACACCAAGGACTAAAAGATTTTAATTTAGAAACATGGAATAATCTTAGCCTACACAGACCAGGCGCCCTTATAAATCTTGTGGGGCAGTTAAGAAAGTATAAAATCAAGATAGCAGCCCTGCAGAAAATTCGGTGGAAAGGCAGTGATATTCTGAGGTATAAGGATTATACTTTATACTATAGTGGAGGTGAGAGTAGAATGGTTAGGGTAGGTTTTGCCGTAGAGAACACTATTCAGAACGCTATACTAACATTCAAGGCAATAAATGAAAGGATATGTGTATTAAGAATCAGGGGACAGTGCTTTAATGTTACGTTTATATGTGTGCACGCTCCTACGGAGGTATCGGAAGATGAAGTAAAGGAGACCTTTTTCGACCAACTAGAAAGAGCGTACGATGAGGCACCGGGATATGATGCGAAGATTGTTGTTGGGGATATGAATGCGAAGATAGGCAGAGAAGAGAACTATAGACCCACTATTGGTAAGGAAAGTTTACAAGAACAATCGAGTGACAATGGGCCAAGAGTGGTAAATTTTGCGGTAAGCAAACGAATGACCGTAAGAAGTACGTATTTTGCGAGCAAAGATGTACATAAAGTAACATGGCGTTCCCCAGATGGCGAGACCGAGAACCCAATTGATCATATACTTATTGACTCCAAACATAAATAAATCAGATATTGTTGATGTGAAAAGCTGCCGCGGTGCAGATGTGGATGCGGATCATTTCCTCCTTCGAGTGCGTTATAAACAAAAGATATCGACTGTAAAAAGTAAACCGGGAGTCGCTACGAAAAAGTAGAACACGGAGCTCCTCAGAGCAAATGGTCGGTGTAAGCAGGAGAATATAGAAGACGTTTACAAAACGTAAGGGAAACAGTCGGGGCATCAGCGGAGGAGGATTGGGATAAACGTGAAACAACAATCTTAGAAACCACAGAGGAAGTTGTGGGTGAGGTACGGCCTGAGAGTAGGGCAGGTTGAAAGAATAAAGCGGGAACGTAATGGATTCCAACCACGAGCGGTGATGGTTGCCGAAGAAGATGGGAATTTAGTGGGAGAAGAGAGCTTAATTCTTGAAAGGTGGGCCCAGTATTTTGAAGAAGTGCTAAATAGGGACGACACGCAGGAGGAGGAGGCGGATATATGGGAATTACAGATTCCGGAGTCGGAGCAAGAGGACGAACCTCGTTTAGTGGATTTAGAAGGGGGTTTAGAAGGGGGCGTTCCACGATCGACCAAATCTCCACTGTACGAACAATATTGGAGAAGTGCCAGGAGTGACGGATAGTTGTGCACCAACTCTTTATAGACTATCAAATGACATATGATAGTGTAAGAAGAGGTAAACTTCGGGACATGATGTTGAGATTGGATATTCCTGTGACGTTGGTGCGCCTCGCGTGGATATCGTTGAAAGGGTCAAAGTGCAAGGTGCTAATTCAAAATAAAACATCTCGGGAGTTTGTGGTGGTAAGAGGTCTCAGAAAAGGGGATCCGTGCTCCACGGTTGATACATTCCTCACGCTACCTGAAAAAGAATTGTCTTCACTGTGCATTCTCATATGTTTTATAAGATCACTATTGCTACTAAAAGATTCTTCACTGGTGCCACATGAAAACAATTTTCTACCAGTGAGACTGCCCATGTGCCTTTTAAGATCACTATTTCTACTAAAAGATGCTTCACAGGTGCCTCATGAAATTTTTCTTCGCCAGTATGACTACAAATGTGTATTTTAAGATGTCCTTTCTCCCTAAATGATACTTAACAGATGTCACATAAAAGTAATATTTCTCCGTTGTCACAAGTATATGATTTCGGGTCTGTGTGAGATTCCGTGAGATTTTGTAATATCTGGAAGACTGTTTTGTTTGAGGATTGAATACAGACTCAGGGTGCAAGCGATGAAAATGTTTCTGATTATCTCTGTATTCTTTTGTCAGTTGCATTTTGTACTTCGCAGTTTTCATTCTTGTCACCAAAGGTCCACTTGTATCATTGAAATCTAAAATAAAAAAAGAGATGGTAAAGTAGTACAATTAAGAAGTCGTTCCAACAATGTAAAAATTCAAAATATAGGTAAAATTCTTTAGTATCAACTCGAAGCTATGATGCAAAGGCTGAGTTAACCATGAAATTAATTGATCTGGATCACATGTCTTCTCAGTTATAGACAAAACTTGTTATGTGATGTTCATACAAATTACAATGGAGAAGGGAAGTAAATGATGTAATATACTTTTGAAATCATTTCCCAAAATACAGACTCATTGGTCCTTAATATGTCAGCTAAAAAGGTACCAAAAACTGACTGTCGAAAGAATTAAAGAAATGTGTGTTGTATTACTAAGATTTACATATCTATGACATTTTGCCGGAGTATCCACTTTATAGCGCAAAGCTCGAACCTAAATTGTAACTTGAAGCGCAAGAAAAAAGTTGATTGCACTTTCTATTTCCGAGAAACAGTGGGCACTCCAGCATAAGTCTTTTATTGACCTTGACTTAACTCTCCATTAAGCGCGCCGCAGCACTCGGTCTTCAACCTATGATTTTAAGAGGATACTGAGAAACTGGTTGGTTCCTCCTCCTAATTATTCTTATCACCATTATAATGCATCAAGTAAACAAATGTATACGGTATAATTATTATCAAAGGTTTAAAATTTCTGTTAATTTAGTGACTTTAAGTCAATGTGTTGAATGCAACAGATTGAACACTAATGAATACATATAATGCACCTAGTGCATTATCGATTTTCCTAAACCACTCTTAAACACTTCAGAGTCAAACAAGAAAGGACCTTCGAATGAAGAACATCCCTATAGATAGCACCCACACTTTAACAAATCGAATTGGAAATGTGCTTATCATTACAAGCGTATTTTGAATAAACATGAAAAATTTAAAGCTCCACCAGAAACACCTCAAAATGAATTTTGAAAAAATGTGGGTGTCAACTACGTTAGCACCCCTACTTACTCAAGTGAAACCGGAAACATTGCCATAATTATAAGCTAACTTGGTGGTAACAATAAAAATTTCACACTTGACTGGAGACAGATCAAATTGAATTTTCTAAAATTGTGCAGGGCCAATTCAAAATCCAGTACACATAAGTTGATTAGCAGGCAAGACATCTTGTTGAAATGAAAACCACATATTCTGGGGAGTAATGAGAGTGTGCAAATAAAGCTTGGTAGCAAATACTGATCATTTAGTGGATTACATAAACTTTTTTCTAGAAACAAGTATGTTTTAAGTTACATACAAAAAACTAACAAAAAAGTATTTTTTCCAAGTTTTTAAAATTTTTCATAAAATGCAAAAGCATTAAAAAATTGCAAAGTTGAAATTCAGATTAACCACTTCCAGAATCAAAAGAAAAAACTTCTTTATTGTCTGTCCTGGATTGAACTTTTCTTATATCGGGGGCTACTGAATGAAAATCCCCAAATTGAAGAAAAGCAAAATATTCTGATATATGAATTGAATTATATCAATTTCAAATCAATAAGATTTGATCACCAAAACCACTCAAAACCTCCAAGCATTACAGTCCGTAAAAACATTTTATAAACAAAATGCATATAAACTTAACATACAAAAAACGGATGAAAATAACGTTCATTGCAATTCACAATAATGAAAAATAAAATCTCATCAGCAATATCCCAGCACCGCAGCTCTACTTGACAGTAATGAAAACAGTTCAAGAATACAATTTAAATATGAACAACTCGGATCAAAAAAGTTAGTTCACACTAAAAAAAAACAATATAGCGCTTTGTTCAGAAAAATTCTTAGATATACACATAACTCACAATACCTCTCCTCGACTGGAAAGAAAACAATACAAGAATATGATCTAAGATTGACATATGAATACTCAGACATGTTAATAAGCATTTAAAAGGACTATCCATACTTTTTAAGTTAGCAAAGCAAAATGTTGAAACCAAAGCTAAAGCAGAAAAACAAAATAATTATTGAACTGAACAAAAGAGTAAATGTTCTAGAATATAATATGATAAAGAATAATGTTGAAATTGAAGGTCTGACCTCTGAGTCAAACAAAGATTGATGTTTTTTTATTGAAGGGGAAGGGTTGAAGGACATAACAGAAATAAATATAGGGTTTGTTAAATATTTAAAGAAGAATATTCAAATCAGTTTGAAAACATCCATTAAATATGAAAGTAAATAAATTAAAGAAAAAGCTAGTAACTTATCAACATAGGAAGGATTATATGTGGGAAAACAAGATATACATAAACAAGCATCTCACACCCTATACTGCCAATCTGCTATGGAAAACTAAGCAGATTGCTAAAAGTAAAAATTGTGAATTTATTCAAATCCAGAATGGGAGTGTTTTTATGAGAATAGCATAAAATATGAAATTCCCAACATAATTAAAAATGAAAAATATTTTAAGAGTATAACTTAGATTGAATATACAATATTCTCAAGAATTGTATCCCTTTTATTAATGGATTGAGACAAAATAGAAATAATAGAAATAAAGAAAGTAAAAACCTATAATTTTAGAGAATTTGAAAGGAATTTAATTAAAAATATAGATAACCATAGTATTCAGAATGTAAACATTATAGATCTTTGAAAAGAAATTGGTACAAGTTACATGATCATTTACTTTCTGACAAAATTAGAACCAATAGTTCTCACGCAGATTATTATTGAAGGTACTCAAGCAAAGAATAAGTATAATTTGAAAACCTTTCAAATTGTACTTAGAACTGAAAAAAAGGGGTGGGATAATATTTGTTTTGGAGATAGAATAGAAATTTAATATAATACAAAATATAACTGATAATTGTGAATCCATTACTAGAAATTTTAATTTCAATAAACAATTAACAATAACAATCATTGTTATTTCTAGACAGGCCTTTATCACCTTCACAAAATGTGCCTATAACAACTAACATTCCCCAAGCTACAAGGATATACAAAGCCAACAAGGTGCACTGAAAATTAACAGGAAAAGAAAAAATCGCACTAGTGTCTCTCTTCTGGTAGTGAGAAATAAATACATCAGGGAAAGTCAATTAATAATACAACAGTAGATGCCATTGCCCAAGAACGCTGATAACAGAAAGTAAAGAAGCAACTTTTAAAGTACACAAAGGGCGGCCCAATAACACACCAAAAAAAACTCAAGAAGCGAGAGGGCTATGAAGAATATAAACCCTAGAAAGGAGGCAGTAGAAAATCAAAAGAGCAAGTAAACAAACATTACAGCATCTC
>NNCF01131502.1:154799-166368 GCA_002313205.1 Laupala kohalensis | reverse complement strand
AATCTGTTCAAATCCGCGGTTAAAAACTACCTCCTGCACCAGTGCTTCTACACTGTAAAAGAATTTATTGATTTTAATAAAAGTAAATTCGTCTTGTACTTTATCACGCCATTGCTGTAGCACTTTTTAAACAACTTTTAACAATTTGAAAAACTATTTTCTTGCATGATTGTGTTGCCATTTGGCTCATATTAATTTAGTTTTATGTGTACTCAACTTTGGCACGGTTGTGTACATAAATTCTGTAGCCCCATCCTGGCCCGGGTTTTTCTCCGTTTTTCCTTCTGGTAGAGGCGGATTTATCATACAGGTTCTCTAGGCTTTGTCTAGGGGCGTGTTTATTGTAACAATAAATCGTGAATTTAGTGTTATTTCAATTCTTATGATTTTTAAACACTATACTCAGAATAATCTATAGTTCGATAATAACTTGTACATGTAATTTTTTGCTTAAAATTACAAACATATTGACATTCTATTAGTATTATAACTCGCAGCTAACTTTTTATCTTATCTAGGAATTTTTGCTGAATTTTTTGAATCCGCCTCTGCCTTAGGGCCCTTGATCGGAATTGATGGGATGGTCCCTTGCTTGCTTCCGGAGAGTAAATTAGTTTTTTTTTCCCTCCACGTGGTCATACGCAGTTTGTACTGTTTTTTGACAATAAATTTATTATTATGGTATTACGAAAAAGTCTTCAGTTGGAACCCAGTCTTAGACATCACATATTTTTTCTTTGAGGGGTGAGCAACATGTGTTTAAATCTATTTACTACAGCCTGTATTTTCTCATAGACAACTTTATGTCACAGGCCCCAATCATTTTAAGACATTTTTATACCTTCAAATGGCAATTTCACTATTGAAAATGTTCCCTTACAAGTATTTCAAGCAGTTCTCAATTAGTCTTTGATAAATGATTGGAATCAGTTAGGGGGGCAGCCACCCCCTCCCACTTTTTTAAGGAAATATAAAAATTTCATTTTAAACATCTAAAACTGGGAATTATAAAAAGAAAATACACCATCCTTTATGTGGCAGTCACCAATCGTCCTTCCTTTGATTTATTTCATTATTTAAATCATACTTAGTGGAAATACGCAGAAAATATCATTTTAATGAAAATGACTCCACCCCCCCACCCTTTTGCTTCCCAATTGCCGCCACTGTGGACTGTTGTTATTGAGCAAACTTGCAACCAATGTAATCAAATTTTTCAAAAAAACTAATTCTCCAAATGTTGATCTCTTTTTATTACCAGAATTAAATAAAGATGTATTTCTGTTGCCAAAACGTATTGTTGCTCACTAGTATTCAATTATTAAAAACACATTTCTTTTCAATAAAAAATAGTAAGCTAACTATTGAATTTTTTCTTGTATTGTTTTTGTATGGTGTTACTTAACCAGGCAGTTTGAAAGTAATTGTCATTGACAATCAAGATAAATCAATAAATTATTATTTACAACCCTTTTTTGTAAGATCATAATAAATTTTTCTTGTGTTTTTTAGTACATTAAGTTTCAGGAGTTGTCGTCAAAAGTAAACAAAATATAACAACAAAATTAACAAAGCAATAGAACAATCAAAACATAGGGTATTAACAAAACACAAGAAAAATATACTGTAATTGTCCAACAAAAGGTCCTAAGTACCACAATAATAATTGTCAACCTTAACTCAGCATTACAAAACATGCTACACAACTTAGGATGTAGGGGAAAAGGAAGAGATTTTGAATTTGGGGTACCTCTTCCCATCCTCCTACTCTTCCACCCCATCCTCTAAGAGTACACTTAAATAAAGGTTTAAAAATAATTCACTAATTTCTTTAATATTCACGTTAAGTTAAGGAGGTTATCATACTAAGAAATTCATAAAATAAAAATTATATCTTTCCAGGAATAAATGAATGAAAGATTACACTAGTGTGTAGATGGTACAAATTTATTGTGTCACGGATGATTTGGACAAGCCAAATTCATCATACAAAAAAATAGACAGTTGATTACATTTGCACACAAAACAACTTTCTTTAGTAACATATACCATGTAGAACATATTGGAGAAAAAAGAAAAATACTACTAAAACTAAAAGTGTGCAAGTTGTACACAAGTACAGATGAACATATGTATCAAGATTAATTCTGAAACACAAAGAAAGTTTTAATACTCATCTATTTCAAAGTTGACTTCCTCTTTACGGAAAACTTTAATTATTGACTCTAATTCTTTTAATCAACATTGAAATTGATGGGATTGCTTAGGTTTCTTTTCTCTTTCATGATGTCAGCTCAAATAACTGACATTCTGATAATGATCGCTCCACTGTATTTTAAACAATACAGTTTTAGATATCACACATACTAATCTAAACTTTCTTAAGTAACAGTAATTTAACAACTACCAAATTTAATGTTTGAACAATTATTGACAATTAATTATAAAAAGTAATTTATTGTTATGGACCTACATTCCTGCGAGTTGAAAAAAAAACAAGACAATTTGGTTATATTTTCTGGAGACAATAGCTTATTGTTTATAGATTTTGTATTCAAAAATTTTATTAGCGGCTCCCTGATTTTAAGACTTGAGGTAAACAAAGTGTTACGTTAAACACTGACAAACAAGTATGGGAAAATTATTTAATTGTAGTCAGACATATATGAGAACATATATAGAAAAATTATTTATTTGTAGTCAGACTGATATTTTCATAAACAAAAATCTGATGTCATTAAATAAGAAACTCCTATTTCTTCTATTATCTCTCCAAGGGTTTGGTGAAGATTAATTTAAAAAATGACTCATAATCAGGATTCTATATATTTTTAAAAAAATTTCAGCAATGCAAATAAAAGTAAATTACAAGTGTAATTACACTGATTCAAATACACTTAATCTGTTCGTAGTAAAAAAATTTAAATATTGTCACCATCTTTTGATACATCCCAAAATTTACCTGAACTCTGTATTTTGTTGTACTTTAGTACACTTTTGTTAGCACAAGGGATTTAAAAAAGAGTATATTGTTGTAGAGTAACCACTTCTCCTGAATGATTATTAGATCTGCATACATCTCACTTCAATTACACACAACAAAAAATATCAAAAACATTAAACATCACATTGAAAAGGAGACTTTGCACATGATACCAACGAGAATTTTAAAATTGAAAGAGGAATTATAGAGAAAAGTTCGTCTGATTAGTTATTCAATAAAACAATTTCACCAATTGTTTTTGTTTAACAAAGTTTTTGACTGTGGACACAGTCTTCATCATGTGAATATCAAGTTTTACGTTACAAACAAAAATAAACATTCGTTGTTGTTTTTGTAATGGAAAACTTGTTTTTCACCTGATGAGGACTGTGTCCACTGTCGAAACGTTGAGTTTAACAGTGTAAAACGTAAAAAAATAAAATGGTCTGAAAATGATGAAATTGTTTTATTGAAAAGGAACATAACATTACGGCTTGGAGGGAGGTAAATAAATAAGTTCCTACGCGACTAAATTAGCAAACATCTGATTTGGAACAGTTAACGAACGAGTAAGGTAACAGAAAAGCTCACCAACAATGGATCCCCGTGAGTGCTCGTGAGGAAACTTGCGCTATCTTTGATGTCAATTTTCACACTAAGAGAAACACTTGTCATTACACGAAATCGCACGCAGCTGACCCTTGAATATAACATACCTCATCACAACCTAACCTAACCTAACGGCCAGAACGTGCGTGATGACCCGTGGTTTTGGGGGAGGCTCACGGTTCGCGTCGTCTCCAGTGCCGCTTGCGAGCAACTTAAGCTCCTTCGCGAACGAAGTGGATGAAAATATCTAACCCGCTGCGGGCTTACAATTTTCCCAAGTTGTGTGAATAGCGATATACTGCGTCGCTGATATCTAGGTAGATATTTATTTTTGGATAAAATGGACAATATACAATAGTCCTATTTCCGAGTAGGATCTTTCGAGTCCTGTTTCCTTTTAAAGTAAGATTTTTTTAATACATAGATTCAAATATTACGTTTACATTGCGAAGTGCTCAGAAAGTAAAATTCCACTTTAGTTTTTATGTCACTCCATACGGGTTTGTTCAATAAATTTTTGAACTTAAGTTTATTTCAATCGTTAAGGAATTCGTGGCAGATTTCAATCCCATGTAGAGAGTTTCATTTAAATATAAAATCTTACGATAAATATCATTACCCTAATTCATATTGTCATTCATATGTTTCTGAATTACCTGTTCCCTCAGCTCTCTCTCGTGGCTCATGCAGTAGCGTGTCGGATCCGATTGCAGACCGGTACGCATACGAGTTCAAAAATTACCACCTAGATACATAAGGCCTGACAACAGAAGCGTTGCTTACATGTGACATCAGCAGCTTGGAGCAGACCATGTATGATTTCGCCGACCACGCCAATACACATTTCCGGCTTGCATCTACACGTTAATTGTAGTTTGTTAGTCTGCGCCTGAATCGATCAGTCCTCGTGAAATGTAGTTCAAAAGTGAGGAGAAAATGGTGCAAAAAATGCCGTATACCAAACTACTGGGGTAACTATACAGCTAAACGTGGATGTGAGAAGGTTCATGTATTCAAATTTCCAAAAGAAGAAGAGTATAGGAAGAAATGACTACGTGCTATACCGCGTAAAGATTATGTAGTAACTGAACATTCAAGGGTACGTACCTCAATTTCAATTATTATAATTGTTTAATTTGTAGACATAATCTTAAAATACTAATCCCCATTGATTCTCTATCCAGGCTTGCTACAAGCACTTTAGAGAGTGTGATATTATTTGAGGAGCAAGTGCAACAGGTGAGAAAACTGGTAGAATCATCACTGCACCACTTTCCAAACCCCGCTTAGCAAGCATTGCTATCCCATCTATATTCCCAGGATGTCCAGTCTACTTGTCATCGGTTACGCCGTCTCGAGAAGCACCAAAAGAAAAGAGACGACAGAGAGATGACAGAACATTGCAGCAAGCTTTTGAAGAAAGTGTAGTAAGTCATTCTCCTTATTTATCTTTTATTTCTTTTGCTAATATTGAAGAGCTGAAGATTAAAGTGAAAAATGCATATCTTTTCGAGGGTTAGTGTATAATACCTAAACCTTCATGTGTAATTTTCATGTACGTGTATGTTTCTGTGCAGCAACACACTGTTGTATATTTCTTGGTGAACGAAGACTTAAAAGTGAAAATAGAACATGGTATAGATCAAATTATTGTTGGAGAGAAAGATGCAGTAAGAAATATCAGTGACACCCAATTTGTCACGCAGAAAGTCCACAACTTTGTACATGGCTCTGGTGACCAGTCATTCCAGGAAGGTAATGTTCCTATCATTTTACGTTTAATTCAGCAACTACACAAAAGTCATGAAAATAAGAGTGTAATAGGTTTCATTGTTCACCAGTTAAGATTGTGCTCATTGCCCAAAAGTAGATATGTGTATGAAAGCTCGTATTTAGTATTTTATTCATGTTTTTTTTATTCCTCCTCATGCTTACAGATTTTTTCGTGGAAACAGTGGCTTGATTTTGCCTAATCCAAACACCCTTAAAAATTATGACAACTTAAATTTTAGTCCCATCCTATAACAGAATTCCGAGCATATTTTGCAGTACATTAAAGAAAAAGTGAAATTTCTACAAACACATACAGTGTTGATGTTTTATGAAATCCATCTTAAACCTTACATGGATTATAAAGGTGGGAATATTGTAGGACCCTGTGCAGATGGAACCGAGCTAGCAACAACCCCACATATAACTTGTTTGTCCGGGACAAACCGCGTCTTAGTAGATAAAACTACCAATGTTGTCATGCACAAACAAGTTCATACTGACTCCGGCCGCGGAAACCTACGTGTATATAACAACCGCATATGTTTTATGGTGCAAAGTATTTTGTCCTCAGTGAAAGAAGTTGTCCACATTTTACTTATAAAAAGACCTCATACCTAGGAATTGCAGGAAGGTAATTTTAGGTCTAAGTGAGTTATCTTTAAATGTGATAGCAGTAGTTAGTGATAATAACTCTATTAATAACAAGTGTATGTCATTTTTTGCTTCTCCACTTTCATGTCAAGAAGTGTGTGACCCTCCTGTGGGTAGTGGCAAACTCTTCTTTTTAATAGATTCATGCCATATATTTAAAAGTTGCAGAAATGGTTGGCTGAATCAGAAATCACGAGGATTAGATTTGATATTACCAAGTTTTCATGACTTTTTGATGGTAAACATTGCATCGTTCAAAACTTTGCGTTCAATTTATGAAGTGGGAAAAAAATGACATCGTTAAAAATGGATGCAATTTAACAGTGAAGGGACTGTGGTCTTCTGGTTTTGAAAGGTGAAGTGTTGGTTTAGCATGCCAAGATTTTTATGACAAAACTGTCAGTGCACTAAATGTACTCAAGACGAAGATATGTTTGAGAGAGTATGAAGGCACTGCAGAACTTGTGAAAATTATTAGTTCCTATTGGCAGGTTGTTAATATGAAAACTCTCCATAAAGGCATGAGATTAAAAAGTCAATTGCAAGAACCACTCACTCATTCAGATGGCTGAACTACTGGGAAGATTGCATTAAATCAGGAAAACTGACTGCGCCAACATTCAGGGTTCTGAAACAAACCACGATGTATGTTGCTATTGAATCAATATTGTACAGAACATTGTAAATTTTCTTATCTGCAGACTGAAAAATTCGAAACTGATGCTTTGGAAGCCAGATTTGGAAAATACAGACAGCTGGCTGGTAAGCAATATCATATATCCATGAGGCAAGTGTTTGCAATTGAGAAGTTAAGATTACTTTCAACACTAGAATTACCTAGTTCATCCAGTTCAAAAATAGTACTGAAGGATTTTTTATGTGAGGAAATCGTAAATGATAATTCTCACTTCGAGTCAGATTTTTACGGAGTCATTGTGGAAATTGATGAGTCTGACTTTGTTGAAACATCCGAAGTGCCGAGCATCCTTGTGTACATTGCTGGTTACTGTGAGTAGGGTACTTGTGCAGGTTCAAACTGAGATAAGAGCTGATATGCGCTTATCAGCTCTTATCACTGCCTGAACCGGCACAAGAACAAAGGGGGCTGGGAAGGGAGGAAGCAAAAGGCATGACGCAACATTGCGTGACAGTGCTCGAAAATGACGTAATAATCGAAACCCTTGAGGAGTGGTTGGGAGGGAGGGGGAGGTAGGAAGCAAAAAACATGACGTAACATTGCGCGTAGCAGTGCCCCGAACGGATACAAGAGAACAAAGGCGGGGAAGGCGAGAGAGGAGGTAAAAAGCTACAAAAAGACATGATGCAATATTGCTTGAACATGGTGCAACACGATGGTCATGAGGGGTTGGAAGAGGAAGTTTTTTCCCAAAAAGAGAGGGGGACGTTCATAAAATGTGAAAAAAGAGGGGTTCCAAAAAGTTTTAAAAAACTGATGCATACCTGAACGATGACGACTGCACAAAAGAGAGAGACTACAACGACGTCCGTCCTCGACAACAACGCAAGAGAGACTATACCGTTAGAGAACGAAGCATGGCCTTTCTAGAAGTCCCCCCCACCATCACATCACCCCACCTCTGACGTCAGGTGTTTCCCCCATCCCACCTCCCCACTTCTGACGTCATTTTTCCCAAAGGTGTATAAAAACACCTGCTTTGTGGTGTGAGTTGGAAGACACGCTACGACTTACAAAAACTTTTGCTTTGTGTTGCGAGTTGGTAGACATACGCTACGAATTACACCATGACTATTCAACAATGCTGAACACTAAGTAGTGATGTATTTGAAAAATATCGATTTCGTTCTTCATTATACTCTTTTTTTAATTTGATGTTTTTAGGTCAGCTGTTGTGGATATGCAAGGATATTTTTCTCAAAAAAAGTTATATACAAAAGTTTGACTCTTTTGACAACAGAAATGAAAACATTTCTTTTTTATCCACTGTGCGAAGAAGAGTTTTAACGAAAAGAGTCGAACAGCGAAGTGGTTCACGGATATTAATCATGCATTAGAGTGGGCTTACTTGAGCGTGCCGTATGCAGGGTTACCAAATATTATTAATAATAATAAATTTATTGTCAAAAAACAGTACAGACAGCGTATGACCACGTGGAGGACAATAAACTAATTTACTCTCCGGAAGCAAGCAAGGGACCATCCCATCAATTCCGATCAAGAGCCCAAAGGCACAGGCGGATTCAAACATTTCAGCAAAAGTTCCTAGATAAGATAAAAAATTAGCTGCGAGATATAATACATATATAATGTCAATATGTTTGTAAATTTACATGTATAAGTTCTTATCGAACTATAGATTATTCTGAGTATAGTGTTTAAAATTCATAAGAGTTGAAATAACACTAAATTCACGATTTATTGTTACAATAAACACGCCCCTAGACAAAGACTAGAGAGCCTGTATAAGAAATCCGCCTCTACCCGAAGGGAAAACGGAGAAAAACCCCGGCCAGGATGGGGCTACAGAATTTNTAAGAATTGAAATAACACTAAATTCACGATTTATTGTTACAATAAACACGCCCCTAGACAAAGACTAGAGAGCCTGTATAAGAAATCCGCCTCTACCCGAAGGGAAAACGGAGAAAAACCCGGGCCAGGATGGGGCTACAGAATTTATGTACACAACCGTGCCAAAGTTCAGTACACATAAAACTAAATTAATATGAGCCATACGGCAACACAACCATGCTAGAAAACAGATTTTGAAATTGTTATAAGTTGTTTAAAAAGTACTACAGCAATGGCGTGATAAAGCACAAGACGAATTTAACTTTTGTTAAAATCAATAAATTCTTTTACAGTGTAGAAGCACTGGTGCAGGAGGTAGTTTTTAACCGCGGATTTGAACAGATTCAATTTCATAATATCTTTTATATTCTTGGGCAGGGAATTATATAGAACGATTCCCGAATGATAAGGTCCTTTTTGGCAAAGAGTGGTTGACACTCTAGGGCGATGAATATTACTACTATTGCGTGTATAGTGTTCGTGAACGAGACTGTTACGTATAAACAAGGGTAGTGCTTCAGTAATTAGGTCTTCACAAAGACGACTGTTTCATAAATATAAATGCAAAGAAGTATTAAGATATTTATTTCCTTGAATAAAGGTTTACAAGAGTTTCGGGGGTGAGATTTACAAATTATCCGAACTATCCTCTTCTGAATTCTGAAAGTTTGAATACTCTGACCGGAATTACCCCAGAAAGTAATGCCGTAACGTAAATGAGAGTACACGTTTGCAAAATATACGGAACGCGAAATACGTGAACTAACTGCGTTAACTTAGTTTTGGAGTGCGTAACACAATTTGCTTAATTGGGAATTAAGATTGTCAAGGTGACAATTCCATTTTAAGCTGTCTTGAAAATGGAGACCTAAGAATTTTGTATTCGTAACAGTTTTTAATTGTGTTCCGTTTAAAGAAAGAGAAACATGGGATAAAGATTTTGTATTACTATTGTGAAATGACATAGAGACTGTTTTGTCAGTGTTTAGAATGAGACGATTTGCATGGAACCAAGTCGAAAGGTTAGACAAAACTCTTTGAGCATTGGCGTGCTTACACAGTAAATTAGTGTCATCGGCAAAAAGAACCATTTTGCAATCTGTTGTGGATGATGACATGTCGTTCACATACAACAAAAAGAGTATAGGGCCGAGAATTGATCCTTGGGGTACTCCGCAAGTAAGTGGCTTTGTTTCTGAAAGACAACGCTCAAGTATTTTATTTTTAGTATAGGATATTTCTACTTGTTGATATCTATCTTTTAAATAAGAAGTTAGCCATTGATGTGGAAGTCCACGAATGCCTAAAGAATGCAATTTGGAAAGGAGAAATTCGTGATCGATGACATCGAATGCTTTGGATAAGTCAAGAAAAACACCCTGAGGATTTTCTCCACGGTCTAGAGATCGTTTAAGAAGGAAAATATGGTAACTTCGTTTAAGAAGGAAAATATGGTGATTGTAGTGGAAAAGGATTTCCTAAAACCGTGTTGATCGTCAGAGAGAATGTTATATTTTGATAAAAAATCTAGAAGACGCTTATAGAACAATTTTTCTAGGATTTTTGAGAAAGTGGGTAGTAGAGATATTGGTCGGTAATTTCCAATATTAAGTTTGTTACCTTTCTTGTGTAAAGGTTTCACTTTAGCTCTCTTAGATATGTTAGGAAACACCCCTTCCGATAAAGAACTATTAAAAATATTTATGAGTGGATTTAACATAGCATGGGACGAAAATTTAACAATAAACTCGGGTATATCATGTATGCCTGTTGAAAATTTGTTTTTTTAATGAGCTGATGATTCTCATGACGTCACTGGCGTTAGTTTCGGAAGTGAACATAGAATTGGGTACGTGGCTGGATATAATTGGAGTACATTGATTTGGATATATTGAGTTCGTTATTTTACCAACTTCAGAGAATTGAGAATTAAACAATATTGCGATATCCTGAGGATTTGTTACGATTTTGCCATCGTTTAGTACAGAAACATTTTCTTCGCGATTTTCAGAAGTTGACGTCTTATTTTTAACAATATTCCACATGGCTTTCATCCTGTTGTTCGATTTTAGTATATGCCTGTCGTTTTCCATAACTTTAGCTGCATAGACTACTTTTCGTAGAATAGTCTTATATTTACGAAAATAGTTATGGAATTCAGGTGGTTGGTTATAGCGTTTTGAAAGATAATATAAACGGCGTAAGCAGATTTGTGAAAGTAAACATCATTTATGTAAAGGGTCTCCAAAAAGCGGGCTGTTTACGTCCCTATGTTGCTGCAAGGGTGAAAATCGTGAATGTGGAAGAGTATGGTTATTTTAAATTGGTGGAGTGCGTGAAACGTTTAAAAGACGAATGTCAATAATCAAAAATGATGGAGTATGTATTTAATACACTGCTCTTGAGTGAGCGTCATGTGTTAGGTATTGCAGGATGGATGTCCGAGTGTAAGGAAAACATTCCGATTCAGTAAAAAAGTATACATATATTTCACTCTATCACTTTTTCATGCATTTTATCCTCACTTTAGTTATAGATTGAGATGAAGACGCTGTGACTATGAAGCATGTGTCCGAGAAGGTAATCATTGCAGACTGATTAATCTGATGGGATGACGACGTTAATGAATATGATGCGTTTATAGAACATGTGCAAAAGGTGAAGCGTAACAAAAAATTAAAAAAATATATATTGTAAGATTTGAATAATTCGCTAATTATTAACAAATTTAATCATTCTGTTGCGGAATTTTGACGCTCGAAGAATGAAAATTTAATCGGAGGACGGTTGGGAACGACAACCGTGGTCGCGGACGGTCGGTGGCCCAGGCGGCATCGGCGGCTTTCTTTAACATCAATAAAGATTTATTAGGGTTAGAAATCCGAAGCGAGTAAGAAGACGGGGGAGGAGGTCTCACCCAACCTCAGAAACACCATATGGTCGCCGGGTGAAAACATGCCCGAACTTGTTGGAAAGAGCGTTGGAAATTTAAACGTTTTTTT
>NNCF01131502.1:137357-154145 GCA_002313205.1 Laupala kohalensis | reverse complement strand
CCGATCTTTCGGCGATGTTCAGTTTGTTAGAGGAGCCGTTCTCACATCTAGCAGATTTTTCACACATCTGACTTAGATTTTTCGGCGGTGCGAACATTTCGTTCTTACATCTAACAGATTTTTCTCACATTGTAATTCGTTATTACATTTTGCAGATTGTTCACGCAGTTCGCAGAAATTTGTTCAGAGGAGCTAATGAAGCTCACACTTCGCAATTTTCAAAGGAATTCATGGAGTTCACGTCTCACTTAGATTCTTCGGCGATATTCAGATGTTCAGGCGTCAAATAGCTAACATCTCGCCTATCGTACGAGATTGTTGGAGGAGCTCAGGCGGTAGCGTCCTAACAACAAAGTTCGCGTAGAAGTTGACGCGGCTGACGTGTCCATTGGAGGCTGTTAGCGAGAAGCTGACGGCTCTCACGAACCATTGAGGGGCTGATCTCCGGGAGGACCTTCTTGGCGGCGTTCGTTGGCATCTTGGAAGGTATGAGGCGGCTGTTGGTGATTGTATCACACAGCACCGTATTTTGCGCTTGCGCGTCCTGGCACGGATTAAATAAAAGTGGCATAAACTTTAAAAGAACTTAGTGCCCCAAATTGACTGTAACGTTAAATGAATCCTGCCATGAGTAGAGTCAGTGTCTGGTTTGGTTAAGAAACAATTAAAGAGATTATTGTTAATTAAATTAAATTCAGTGTAAGTTAATTATCTGTTTGTGTTTTAAGAGTAATAATGTCACTTGGGCATTGAAATAATGGTTCAATGGTTTCAACTTGTGTTGTGTTTTTTGGGGGGGAATTTCTGTTTGTGTTTTAAGAGTAAGAATGTCACTTTGGCATTGAATAATGGTTCTATGGTTTCTATATGTGTCGTGTGGGAGAGTGTAAATTGTGTGTCACAGAGTTAATAAATGTTTTGTTCATTGCTCGAACACCAGATTGTTGTGTTGTCCTTGTGAGTGGCTCCCATAGAAAATGAGTATTCGGTTCCCTCCCCTTAGCAATTAAATAGAATTATTTTTAATTAATTTTTTTACAACAATTAAATTTTATTTTTTTTGAAAAATATTGTTATTAGTTAATAATAAGAAGTCACAATATATGATATATGCTCAATAAATACAATGTTTTTGAAAATAATTGTTTTATTTTTAGATTTGCTATCGTAGATATGCAGGGTTTAAAACAAGCGAAAACATGATATATAAGGATGGATATGTATCTATCAATATCCTCGTTTTTAATGGACAGATAAAAACATATCATTTTAAGACGTCTGATGTTCGTGTGGACCCACATGAACAAGATGCACGGATGGTACCACGTTTGACAAGGTGCTAAGATGATAAAACATGGCTTTCCTATTGCAACGTGACATACAACAATTTACCAAAAATTTTGAAAGATAGATTAGGGAATATAGAGGTAATTTTTGTCAAAGGACTAAAAAAGTAAGAAGGTTAAAACCCTATGTGGAAGAGTGTGTACAGATTGTTGATGTTGGAAAGTACGGTTGCCCAAATTTAACAGTGTCTGTGTGAAGAAGAGTGGAAAAATTCGGATAGCGTTGTGCGTCTATGGATATCAAAGACTAGTTCGGAGGAGCAAGCACTATATACTCTACCGCTTTGACAGGTTGCAGATAAGTGGAAAAACATGTTTAGTCTAATTCTAAGGATTGAAAACAGCTTTCAAAATTATATTTTGAGCAAACTAACATTTATTCATTGGACACTACCCATGATGTGAATATGGGAATATATAGAGATAGAGCCTATATGAAAAGGATCATGCAAACAGAGGATGATACCTTTGTAAATCGTGTATTAAATGCTTGTAAAATCATGTAATCTAATAAAAGACAAGATAAAAAAATTATTTCGGAAAATATTTTTCATGAATCCATGCACTATGTTTTGAGTCAAAACCCAGCCATTTCACATAGCGCAGCGCTCCCCTTTTGCGAAGTACTTTCTCGATAAGGAAGTCGTGCGGATAAGGCGTGGACTGAAGTCCTTCCTGATAAAAGCCACCGGCGATGGCTTCTGCATGTTCATCTTGTGCATAGAGATGAACCTTCACAATATTGAAGAGTTGTGTTGTTCACGACGGTTCATAACCTTTCTGAAGGTGGAGTTTGTAATTGATGATGTGTACGAGATCTCCGACATGAAATTTGTTGCGTCGCGTGTCGAGGCGCTTGACTTGAGTATAGACAGTTTTCATGAGACGAGTATCCTTGACATTCGGTTGTATTCCCGTAGTGTAATGTGATGCTGCATTGTATTCGCGAAGAAGAGCAGGTAGCATCGTTAGGCAACGATGCGTTTGAGAGAAACGACGCCATATGCGCGCTTCTAGCGTACGATTAAAGCGGTCCACGACGCACGGATTCATCGTGGTATAGGCTGACCGAACCTTTTCATTTCAACCATTTTTGAAAACCACTATTGTAGAATTCACTACCGTTATCTGACTGTAGGAGATTAGGTTCTCGTTTTGAAGAGGAGAGTACATGTGACAATGCCTTCGTGATAGGATGTCTCGTCTTTTTCTTCAAAGGTTTAGCCCATGCACACTTCGAGTATACATCGATCGTATACTCGAAGTAAAATATCTCTCTATTACTCTTTGCATACGCTTGCATTTCCACGACATCCGCCTGCCAGAGGTCGTCCAACCATCGATCACACGACGTCTACGAAAGAGTTTGCGGGCCGGTGCGTGAAGTTCTTGGACAATACCGTATTGCACATGATTTTGGTCGTTTTTTGTTTTTTTCATCGGATAAAAAAAAGTATCGCGCAGCTCGTTTCCAATTTCGACTATTTCACCACTATTCCCGCTGTGTCCAGCTGCTTGAGGGGTATGTAAAAGGCGTAAACGTTCTACAAGCACATTCGGATCGCGCGAGTATTTATAGCGAGCCGTTGTAACAAAACGAAGTCCTGATCCTTTCTTCGGTAATCTTCGACGTGTTACTGTACGCGTGGTGGGTCGTAACAACTCTTTAATGTATTTATACTTGTCTGTCGATGTTCGCTTCATGGTACATTTATAATATTTCTTATGTGCACCCGTTTCCCTTAAGAGTTGTGCATATGCAATCTTATCCTATGACGTCACATCCTGCATATTGGGATGTTGATAAAAACAAGAGTTGTATTAAACCGGGTGTTGCATCATATGTGTTGTGATTCATTGGGAATGTTTTGTTTTATGGACATCCATACGTCTATTACCGAGAACTAAATGACCATTATCGAAGCGTGGACCATAGTCTTGATCAGAGTTTCCTGTATGGGCATTCATCAATTCATTATTCCAGTTCAAATGGTCATCGACTATATTTTCATCATAAATATATTTCCAATCGACTTCAGCATTCTCTGTGACTTCTTCTTCGTCTTCTTCATTAAACGGGGGTTGAGGTGTGTGGAAGACATCTGTTTGCATGTTTAACCCTGCTTTGCCTGATGATGGGGGAAATCCTGTTTTCCCACCATTTCGTTTCCTATTGTTTTTCAATGGTCTTTCACGTAGATATGTAACAATCTGCTACGATCCCCTTCGATGTCGTGAATAGTTTATTTTACCACGTATACGATTACGAACGTTTTCAATTTCTCTTTCAATGCTAATGCAGGTGAATTGGAAACTGTTGGTGGAGGATGCTTTCGTTTTTTATCTTTATCCCCTCCCGTTTTGTTTTTGTATTTTATCGCGTATCGCAAGTTTCTTTGTAGCAGGTTCTTCATCGTTTCTTTGAGATTCCCACCTAATTTCGATTTGAGTTTTATGACATCGCTCACTCCCAATGCAGCGGCGCGTTCACCGATCATTGCATTGTCGGATGTGACACGTGACCACGCGAGTGATGCGAGCAGCGCATCGGTTTTCTTTCTCTCTTTACCATCTTTTTGCTTTGAATAGTCGATATCATGTTCCTGACATTCCTGATGGAGTGGGTTGATGCCAGAATAATCTTGTGCTGAACGATGTTGCAAGTGCGTCCCCGGTCCACAAAACTGATAACCACCTGGATGTTGAATGGGAAGTCTGTCAATGACCTTATTGAGCAGACGACCAATCACATCACGTCCGCACTTTCGCACTGCTCGTGATGTCTATGTCGACCCGCTGCAAAATAAGTTTTGAGTCTTGATCTTCTGTCGTAATATCATTAAACACAAAAACACTATAAGGGATGGCCACGGACGATGGTATTACTATCTCGTGATTGAAAAAGACATTAAAACCACATATGCCGTTCGTGACACGATGAAGAAAATGATAATGCGATTGATCACATGTCGTTGTATAGAGATAAATGGGTTGAAACTTGAGACTGTTTTCACTCGTCATGAGTGACAGGATAACATTTGTTTTTCCACCACCCAACGGACCCACCATGAGTGCATGAACACTGTTCGGTAAGAGAGGACCGTTTCTACTCTCACGTTGTCGCGATCCATCCAGAAACTATGTGACATAGCGGATGGGGAGCGATGAAGACTGCTCAACAATATCCATGTTCATCAACTGCGGTGAAATGCGTCACGTGGGCAAGTAAATAATGGAAGACGTGCACCATGTGTTCCCTTTTGTGATGGATATTTTTGGTCGCAGCACGCGAGAGAGTGACAAGTGCAGGGGAGGAATTTTTTTTAAATAAACGTCTCACGTGTGTAGGTGAGCTGGAAGAGGACACCGATTGTGCTACAAAGATGTATGTGGAGAGAACCTTATCAGAAGGTATCCCTTTGAAACACATGACTGTGAGAGTCATCGATGGTGCACGTCAACGTATTAGCAATGTGAACGAACCGGAATCGGATTCCCATGCATCCACTCGCGGTTTTGTTCAGCGTATCATTCAAGAGAGAATAGGTGAACTAAAACACGTTATCGTCGCCACTGTGCAAGACATTGTACAAAACACGAAAACAATAAGAACAGATGGTAGAGAAGAAAATCAAATCATAGAAAACATTACCAATGCGTTATCGACCCATCATCACGTACTGTCTTTCACCATCACCAATTCCGAGACGCGACCGATTATACAACCCGACGAGCAATGGTCCATTTCTCCCGGATTTATACAACCCGACGAGCAATGGTCGCCTACAAGGCGACTTACACGGGAGTTTGGCGTGTGACGCAATGTTTCCCGAGTATCGCATACCCATGCTGCAACAGAAAGTCCAAAAAGGAATGAAGAAATGTGACCAAAACAATAGACGTAACACCAATCGAGGAAAATAAATTTTGTGAAATCAATGAGGGATATTATGGGTTCAAATACTATACGGCACATCACGATAAGGGTAACGGTGCATCAGAAAACAGAAATCATAGGAAGTTCAATGCATTGTTTCTGGAAATTGAATACACTGTAGAACACGATGCGTGGTATCATTAATATGTATCGCTACAGGGTGCCCCTAAACTTCCGTTGATTCAATATTAATAGGTTGACACTACACGTGTCGTGTTTAGTTCACACGTGTATGTTCCAGAGTGAGCAAGCACGATGGTCAAACGAGAGACGTCAAAAGAAGAAGAGAGAGCTTCCGATAGCGAAGCGTGGCGAAATTCTTTCTCTCTTCCGTCTCTTCGACGGTTGAAGCGAATTGGGTTCTCTGGCCGGCGGTGCTTCGGCCATTGCCAACGCTTTATATAATGCTAAATTGCTTAAGGCGAAAAAAGAAGGTAAGTGTTTATAAATAGACTCATGCAATGGAAGACGAGACATGGTCGAAAACCTCTGCAAGGGAAGGGGTTGCGACGAATATGGAGGAGGACACGTCTAAAACACTAAATGACGTTCCGCAACATAGGATGACACACGAAGAAGTGAAACGTCATGCGTGCGCATTGCGGATTCCCTATTTCAGCGATGCCTCTATGCATGACACACTACCATAAAAGGAGAGGAAACGAGAGTCGGGTATTATCAATCTGGATGATCGTTCGGGATCCGGTCCTTTAAATGATTTATGCAAGGTGTAAAACTCTCTATACTTCAATGTATTCATCCAGACTCTGCCACTGAGCAAACGGATGCGTGATGTAATACTAATATTTTTGCAATATATATATATCCTTATTTACTTTAATATATCATTATTATTTTTTCCTAAATATCCTATCTTACCCCTACAGTGGTGGGAGAGCAGGAGAGAAAAAGATATATAGATTCAGATTATTTTATTTCTCAAACTTCATACAGAATTGTATGCAACATGCATTAAAAAGGATTATAGAATACTATTTTTTAAATAAATACATGCATACGCTTCATATATTATATAAGGCATGCTATAAACGTCACATAGAATCACTCATATCAATATTTATTAATCATGTTTAAAAAGATTTCAATTTCGTGCCCTCCTCTCTCTTGGATCATCGGCGTCATCGCAATAAAAGTATCCACAAAGTTTTGTGAAGGATATAGTTTTACATATCTACAAATAAAAAATTAAATTTTAACGAATAACACTAGGGTTTATTAATTTTTATTTTTCGTAAAAAACATCAAAAACACAATACATACGTGTTTGGTAAAAAATTTGACTGCCTCGCACTCTACCAATACGGCATTTGTTCCATATCTAGTTCGCACTAGCTTACCCTTTCTCGCAATATATTTATAGTCTGGATGTAACTCCCAAATTTTCAGCAACGGGATCTCTTTCAATGTCATGATTCTCTTTTTCCTCCAAAGAAAGATAAAAAATCAAAAAATCATGTGTTATAAAAGTTTTTCATCGATTACATAAACATTTACAACATGAATAACTATCGATTTTTTGTCTTTTCGTTTTAGATTGCGACCAGAAAATTACTTTATTCTAATACACAATCAGTTTTTGTCATTTCATCAACTCTAAAAATGTGTTACAAAATTAATTATTAAAAAAATACGATGCTTCTTCTTCCACGTCCACCACAACTTGTACTTTGGACTTGGGCTCGGCAACGGGATATGATCTTTTCCTAAACACATAACAAAAATGTTATTTGCGACACATTTGTTAAACATACTACTCTTTTACATGCCTATTCACTTTACTTACTCCTCCTTTGATCCACATGTGATGAATATACCTTCTGACGCTTTTCGTTTCCTCTGAACGAGTATTTGAACAACTTTCCGCGCTTCTTCTTCGTCGTCATCAGATTCACACTCTTCAAATAAATCAGCTATTTTCCTAAACCAACAACAACGTTTTTTACACAATGCTTTTACAGATTTTTGTGATACAATAATATACTTTTTTTCTTACGCTTTCTTTGTCCCCACGCTTTTCTCCGTTCGTTCTAACCCATTACTCTGGGTTCGTAAATGGATGGCTTTTGTGTCCTTGTCTGATGGCACATCCGCTATTCCCACCTCCTTCTTTTTCATGTCTCTATAAAAAAAGACGTTTTATACCCTTTTACTAGTCTCATACTATATGTACATCAAATGTATTCCGTATAACGCAAATAAAAATAGTTAAATGAATTAAAAAATTTAACACGACTTTCACAATGTAATAGCACATTAAATTAAGCAATAACAATGTAGTCTAATAATTAAAATTACAACATATTTCTGTTATCCATTCACCCATAAACATGTATTATGAAAATAAAAGATTAAATACTAACATGAACGCTGGAGTCATGATGTTGAAGCAAGTCGTTTTCTTGTTTAAACTACAAGAACACACGAATGAAAACTCAAGTGATTCTTGTCCTGTCGAACTGTCATATATCTACCGAAATCATTTTCCACATTTTTACCATTGAACAATAACATATAATACAGTTTATTTTTTGGGGGAGAATCTAGATAGACAGCATATAGGGTTTTAAAAACTTATATTATCTTAACACATGTATAATTCATTGATATGGACTTGTTCGCATGCAAATGCCGCTCCTAATACCATAATGATTCCCGCTATCGCGAGACGTGAGGGGAAAGCGCTATCAATGTCTGCGACCTTGAGCGCCCGCAAGCGGGAAATTAAGAGCTTCTAGGTCTGCGTTCGCGCGAAGCGGGAGGACGTGTAGATTGCTAATTCGCATTTCACCTCTATATTTACAAATGTAGAAGACATAGAACGTTTCATTTGCTAGTGAAGAGACACTCAAGGGACATTTATTAAGAAATAGAACGCAAAGATGTTCCTAGTAAGTATTTCCAGGTATGTATTGATACATAACTCTACAATTTTTAGATTACGTGTCAGTACTATTCAGTAATATCTGACGTATAGAAACTTTTATTTTCAGTGTTATAACATATAGTGTTTTCTGTCTAGACAATGTGCCTCCACCTCCGCCGGCCGCCCTCATACCTAAAATCAATACGGAACAACGTCGAATGTTTGAAGGTCTGTCTGCATTTTTTGAAAGCGTTTGCAAAACGATGTGGCGTGTGTTATTAACAAAAGGATTAATTTTTTTCCCTTTTAGAACAAAGACATCAATTTGAAGCGCGGCGGGCGCTACATCTGTTGTTTTGAGGTATGGAAAAAAAGAAAACATTTTTTTCATAGTATTTCATTGTTTTAATACGTGCTGATCTTTTGTTTCAGAACTTGGTAATGTAGAAAGTATTAGTGTCCCCATTCGTTTTTTTTCAAATGGGAGCAACGGAGCAATCCTTGGAAGTTGCATCGTTGAGGGAAGCAATACTCCTCGATAGTAGGTTCTCTATTTGTATTAATGCATGTCATGGTATTGCATGTCATGATGTATATATTTTAGTTTTCCTTTCTTTCAGATCTCTCCTTAGTCATTATGCATAAAACAACGGGCGGAAGGAGATGCGTAGTATGCATGAACCCTCCACGTGTTCTATGCATGAACCTCACCTTCCACTTCTTTGCTTCAGTGGACAGAGAGACATTCCTCTCGTCATCGGCGCTCCATTCGTGGTCCTATAATAATACATTGCATATTCAAGATCCGTTTAACTTCTTACATCAATATGAAATTCTTTTTCTGTCAGCGTTAGATCGTTTTAATAATAACTATAAAGTGAGAGCTTGTTTAGAATGAGAATTTATGATAGAGAAACCGCATGGAGACCGAGAAGAATAACGTATACAACTCGTTAGAATTTTCCTTTCCTCACCGGCTAGTGTGTTTTCACATCAAGATCGTGAACGAGACTATTAGTGAAATGTCGTTGAAGTCATACTTTCACGGTTTGATGCTTTTAGTGAGAGAGAAAGCGGGAAAGCTTCAAACAGAATTTTGGCTCTTCGTCTTGATTTTCATCCTATAAAAAAAGTGCATGAGTTGGATCAGGATATGTAGCCTTGCCTCCTTTCTTTAGTAATCCGTAAAAAAGAATCGTCAATGTTCACAATGAGGATGAACACTGTTTCCTTTGGTTGATAGCGGCAATTCTGTGTCATGACACGCGTCCACGTATCCGAAATTTTGGTCGTGCATCCCACTATTGCGACGAGTTTCATAGACTCGTGACTACATTAAATTTGAAATGGATTTCCTTCTCGATGAACATCGGTGATATACGAAAATTTGAAGATCAGGATCCAGAATATTCATGTCACGTGTATAGCTTGATTTGGTGAACGAAACAAAACAAGCGGATCGCAGAAAACATGTCTGTCACTCAAACGGTAAAACAATTTCATACGAGTCTATTATTATATAATCGTCACTATTGTTGGATTAAGGATATGAGTCGATTGGTCGGTTCAGAACTATCAAAAAAGGAACATCATGCATTTCAGTGTCTTACTTGTTTACGTGTTTTCCGTCGTAAAGATAAATTTGACATCCACGACTGTCCTCCGAATGGAGGGATGCGTGTTATTTTACCACAGAAAGGAAGCGATCCACTCATGCGCTTTACAAACTATACGCGTCAATAACGCGTGCCGCTCGTCATTTTTTTAGATTTCGAAGCTTTTAAAGAAGCGATTGACACGTGTTAGCCCCCTATCGATGCGTTCTATTCCAACGAATATCAAAACCATCGTCCATTTGCTACAGGATTCAATGTTGTGTGTGCTTTCGATGCGACACGCAATACTTATACTGCGTTTCGGGGAGATGATGTAGGACATTAATTGTTACCTGCGTTTATCGCACTTGCTCTAGATTATGCGGCGTGTGTTGACCATCCCCATCCGCTTATCATGCGAAATGAGGACAAACTTCATTTCAAGAATGCGACGCAAATCATATCTGTGGAATGACATTATCGGACTCTGATACAATTGTACGCGATCACGATCATCTCACTAGCATGTATCGCGGTGCTGCATATAATGTATGTAATGTTAACTATAAAGTTCCGCTTCATATTCCCATATTGATGCATAATTCGGGTTCATACGGTTCACATTTTCTTCTTCGCGATGCACTCTTGAAACTTTCTATTATACCTAACAATCATGAGCGCTTCATTTGTATATGTAAGAAAAGTGGATCTTCGTTTTCTCGACTCCTTTAAATTTATGTGTACATCACTGGAAAAACACTCGCTCCGAAAGATTTACACCATGTTCGAACACATTTTTCCGATGATATCCTCTTTACATTAGTATGTAGGAAGAGTATGTTTCCATGTGATTGTTGTGACACGGAATGATAAAACAAGAATGGATATTCAACATTGCATTCACTCAAAAGCGCATACGCTGTATTCATTAGAGCTAGAGATGCTCTCTCTTCTATGTGTCGATGACAAACGTCATTGGGTGGATAAGGTAAATAGTTTACCTTGGGGACACTACCGCATGATCGAGAGTGAGCCATGGTCTTGAGCAGACATGGAGCGTCCACTTGTGCCAGACATGGAAACACAAATGTATCAGCATGCAACCACTATGAATGTTTATATGTTAGACATTCTATCTCATGTACGTGACAACAACCACAACGCCATCGCTGATATTGCCATTCAGGCTCATATATGTCTCTTGGTATTATTTGAGACGTTGCATTGCGTTGATTTAGATGAACGTGTTTCTGTCATCCGTAAAGCACACTGGACCTTCGGTCATCCTAGTGATAACCTTTCGCATTCTTATGACGCTACTACATCATCCTACAGGAAGATTGTTTTTTTCTTTCTGTTTCAATGTACAATCTGTAAAAATATGTTCCACCACCGCATCATAACCCCCTGCCGTCACATTTTTCACACGTGGTGTTTAAAAGCGTAAGTGGTGGAAACGCGACATGACTTCATCCCGTTGAACCACACTTTCCTATCAAATTATAGGTTAATGTTTTGGTATGTGAAGTGCCAGAGACCTCATTTTGCGAATAGAATAAATATATGTAGTCTTTGGTACATCACATACCAAAACAACGAATATTTTGTATTATATTTGTAAATATATTTATTTTCTATTTTATACAACACTTTTATTGTTCCTTTTTCGTTCACATTCCGGATAGGACATTTTACGTCCCTTCCTAACCCATGGGAACCCGGATAGTTCAGTGGTAGAGCAATTGAGCAAGCGAATCTAAGATCCAGGGTTCGATTCCCTGTACGAGTAAACATTTCCCCTCTCCATTCACATTGCTCTCCCGAGTCGCGTGGTGCAAGAAAACATTAGGACAGAGGTGAGGAGATGTGGAGGGAGGAAAAAACATGACGTCAAAGGTGGGGGAGATGTGGTGACGGCGAAGAAAGGTCATGTTTCGTTCTCTAACGGTGTAGACTCTCGGGCGCGGTCGTCGAGGATGTTCGTCGTTGTCGTGGTTCTGTCTCTCGTACGCAGTCGTCGAGGGTGGACGTCGCTGTACTGTCTCTCATGAGCAGTCGTCATCGTTCAGGTATGCATCAGTTTTTTTCAAACTTTTTGGAACCGGGAATTTTTTCGCACATCATCCCCATTAGCCACTGCACCGCCTCCATTGCCTACCGCACCGCTTCCATTACACACACATATCAGTGTTTGAATCGGTTTTCTGTGGGCGCCATCTTGAAACCGTTACTTCCGCTTATAAGCGCTTATCATACCTTATCAGCTCTGATTCGTACTTGAACCGGCAGAAGTGCCCAACTACTGTGGTTCGTTATTCAAAAACGTAAATTGTGTATATTGCGAAAAAGTATTGATCAAGGCGTTAAAATATCCCACAGATGAATGTATACTTCTGATCACATTCACGTATATTGTTGTCAGAAAATTGCTAAGACAGAAAATTAAAATAGGTTTCTGAAATTAAGAAAACAAAGAAAATTTGAAATTAAGAAAACAAAGAAAATCTAACTCTCAAACTGTGGTTAGAGGAAAGTAATGAAGACTTATTGCGTGGTGAGTATGAAATACACTCTTCATATTTTGTGACACAGAATTTAATTCTGTCTTGTACAAACATCTTTTTTGAAGAATAAATGTAAAATAAAAAACAATACTTGTTCTTGTGGAAAGCAGAATGCAAGAAAATAAATTTTTTTAAATCATGTGTATTAAAATTTTCACAATAAATTGTACGTATTTTATCCTTCACCTTCTGTCCCCAACTGTAACATTATCTAGCGTTCGAAAAACCAACAGAAATGAGATGCACTGCATAGTTGTGTAATGGGTATTTGATTGTTAAAAGTGCACACCTACTTTTTTACAGAATTGAACTCGAGTTCTGCTGTATTGAAGGTTAAGGAATTAATTTTATGTGTAGCTACGATTTGGGTTTCATTACTGCAATGATTAGTTCCTTGTGAGTAATAGTGCGAGCCGCTCGATTCCTCGACCCCACGAGTATGACGTCACTGAGTAGTTGGACGGCCTTATGTATCTAGGTGGTAATGGTTCAAACTCGCCTCAGGGCTCATTGTACTAACTCCTTATAAGTCTGAAGTAAACTGCGCAACTTGTCCAATTAGCGAGCCTGTAAATGATTTCTCTATTTCCACAATTTTTGCGATTAGCGAGATCGTAATGGGTTCACTATTTCCTTCAGTTGTTCAGATAGTGAGCGCACCGTTGCGCGATTATATGTACGAATTGTGTCAATATCGTCGCAGCATGTGAGCCAAACAGTAGCGCGATCTACCCGCGGTTAGTTGCACGTGTTGTGGCCAACGAGATTCATTGCGTGGCAGTTAGCTATCCAGCCATGTTAGAACAGAAAACAGGATATATTCCCTATGATGAAGTCCGAAAAGTCTTAAAACAGTAGGGAATAATATCGTGCAAAAAAGGAAAATCTAATAAGTTTTTCAAGGATGTATAGGTTGTCATTTTTTTGCAATAAACCGTCGAAGTGAATATTTGCGATTTTTTCCATCGAGTGACGCGTTTATTTTGCAAACGTTTACTCCCATTTACGTTACGGCATTACCTTCTGTGGTAATTCCGGTCAGAGTATTCAAACTTTCAGAATTCAGAAAAGGATAGTTCGGATAATTTGTAAATCTCACCCCCGAAACTCTTGTAAACCTTTATTCAAGGAATTANTCCCTGCATTTATATTTATGAAACGGTCGTGTTTGTTAAGACCGAATTACTGAAGCACCACCCTTGCTTTATACGAAACAGTCTCGTTCACGAACACAATACTCGCAATAGTAGTAATATTCATCGCCCCAGAGTGTCAACCACTGTTTGCCAAAAGGGACCATACCATTCGGGAATCGTTCTATATAATTCCCTGCCCAAGAATATAAAAGATATTATGAAATTGAATATCTTCAAATCCGCGGTTAAAAACTACCTCCTGCACCAGTGCTTCTACACTGTAAAAGAATTTATTGATTTTAACAAAAGTTAAATTCGTCTTGTGCTTTATCACGCCATTGCTGTAGTACTTTTTAAACAACTTATAACAATTTCAAAAACTATTTTCTTGCATGATTGTGTTGTCTTATGGCTCATATTAATTTAGTTTTATGTGTACTCAACATTGGCACGTTTGTGTACATAAATTCTGTAGCCCCATCCTGGCCCGGGTTTTTCTCCGGTTTTCCTTCGGGTAGAGGCGGATTTATCATACAGGTTCTCTAGGCTTTGTCTAGTGGCGTGTTTATTGTAACAATAAATCGTGAATTTAGTGTTATTTCAATTCTTATGAATTTTAAACACAATACTCAGAATCATCTATAGTTCGATAATAACTTGTACATGTACAAATTACAAACATATTGACATTCTATTAGTATTATAACTCGCAGCTAACTTTTTATCTTATCTAGGAATTTTTGCTGAATTTTTTGAATCCGCCTCTGCCTTAGGGCCCTTGATCGGAATTGATGGGATGGTCCCTTGCTTGCTTCCGGAGAGTAAATTAGTTTTTTTTCCTCCACGTGGTCATACGCAGTTTGTACTGTTCTTTTGACAATAAATTTATTTATTCATTCTGCTTCATTTAAACAATTTTTTAAATAAATTAGGAGATTACAACCATTTCTGGCGTACTGCGACAATTATTAACAAAATTTTGGGTTTAATCATTTAACTTATCTCCACTAATAAACATATAGTGCGCATCAAAATATATCTTCTTTCAAATCATTAAATCAAAATAGAGTTTTTATTTGCAAATTATTAAAGGAAAAACCATTGGTTTACAAGTCGCTCTGCAATAACTAAGGAATTCAAACCTACAACACCTCGTTTTATAGGTTTTCTTTTGACCTATAAGTCGTAGCATTTTTGTCTATGATCAATACCTGAGTCACTAGTTCAGAAAAAATCATGAAACATCGCAACTTTCGCGTTGCAAAAAAAGACGTCATCTAAAATCCTACATAGGGGGTCTTTGATTTTCCCATTTTACACGATACTTTCTACCCTCTCAAAATATCTTGGACTTTTTCGACCATTGCCTGGCATATGCATTTTAGGATAAAAAAGATGATTTAAAATCTTTTTACTTTCGAGTAGCTTCGTTTAAACGTATTTTTCTTTTAAATTTGAGACTTTGTTATAAAACTTCTTGTTTAAGAAACATCAGTTATTAGTCTTGTTAGACTCGGTTTTCTTGTTATCATAGAGAATAGAAATATTAGAGAAAATACTTTTGTAAAGTTATTAAAGTAAGATTTCGATATTTTTGTACCACAATATAATTGTGACGCATCGTAAGTCAGTTCCTTTGTGCTGCTTCTCTGGCCCGAGAAAAGGAGGAGGAATTACGTTTGCGAAAAATGTGTTTGCATCGCGGCGTCTCTTCGTACTTCCCAGGTAGTGATTAGCCAGTAGGTAAAAGTGATACGCGGTGTGCTTAATCCATGACCGCCTCACAGTGATTCAGGATCCCAAAATCTGACCATTGAACGAAAAAATTATGCAATTTCATTTTCATTCATTGTGTGATGATTTTTTTAGGACTCTGATATCGAACCAGTGTTGAGATTTGTCGAGAAATGATTTGTTTTTCAAGAGTATTAACAAAACATTATTTTATGTTCACACCTTTTGACAAATTTTAATTTTTACATAAATGGACTTTAAAATTATAGTAAAGTTTGTTCTTTCATCTGCTAGCAACGAGACAATAATCACAATGAACAAAATTTGTATTCTTGCAAAAATATTTGCATAAAGATTAATCTTACTACAAAAATGTTTAAATATTGATTTATTTATTTGAATGATTTGATCGTAATATATTGTTATGATTCGGAAGTTTCTTCCAATAAAATTGATAAAAAATGTTTTCTTACAAAATGACTCCTTTTTTAACACAATTTAGACAATTTGCAATGAGAGATTCTGTGCTCAGGATTTTTCATTTTACTTCGTTATATCCCAGGTTCTCGGCTAAGCATGCCTGGGTTAATTTACTTATTTTCCTTCTCACCATATTCTCATGTTTTCTTTATGTATTCATAAAAATATCTTCCATCCCTTCTTTTCTATATAATTTTGTTTCATCCTCTACGAACTGACTACTACGTAAATTTGGACTTATTAGCTTTGCATATTAACATTATATCCGTAATATATTTTTCAAATATTTTGTTCCGCGCCTCCGTTGCAACGTTTTCGTCCAATCTATCTTCACGAAATATTCCATATTTCTTCCGTATTTGTCGAATCCAAGTAGCTCGTTCTGGCCCCAATATTTTGCAGTTATGTATTGCATGGTCCACGGTGTCTATTTCTTCATGGCATGTACAAATGTTTGAATCTGTTAGTCTTAACCTATACCAATACGTATTGAAATCACCGTGACCGTTTAATACTTCCATCATTGAAGGTGTCCGTTTGAACCATTTTTATTATTATATCCGTATGTTACATGGGGTATTAATTTGTAAGACTGCCATCCATTGCCTTGTCTCAACGTATTTGTCAACATTGCACAAGTGCTCTTGTTATTTTCCCTTTCCATCCATGAGTATATCATTGTATCAGCTCTTCTCCAACTTGAAATTCTCCAGTTTTCTTCAATTTGTATCTAAGGAAGTGCTTATCAATTTCTAAGTCTATTGGTTTCCGTCCTAGGAATACTTGTAAAGCTTTTGTTGATGTTCTTGTATATGCGCCACTCCAATATTTAAACATTTTCTTTGTAAACTTGAAAGTCGTCGAGACATGTGTATTAATTTTGATCTTTCGTACCACATGGTACAGCAGTACGAAATTTGTGGTAGCAACACCACATTATATATTGTTATTAACTGCTTTGTTCCAATGCTATATCGGTTTATTCCCACTCGCATTAATCCATATATAATTCGTATTAATTTTTTCCCTACATAATCCAAATGTTTCACAAACGTTAATTTTTCATCCATAATAATACCTAAATATTTTATATTGTCAGGGAATCGTATGAT
>NNCF01131502.1:127007-137277 GCA_002313205.1 Laupala kohalensis | reverse complement strand
TCTCGTCTGCTTTTACCTTTAATTTTCATTTCGTAAACTATTCCAACTGTATTTGTTCGATAAATCGATAGTTTTCATTTCTGTGCTTTTTGATCGAACAGTTTTAATTTTTTTAGGTTTGCTGTTTCAAATTCCCTTCTATTATTTCTTGTTATAATAAAGAGTAGAATTAATTGCATCAGCGTATGCAATTAATTCTACTCTTTCCTGTTCCATCCTTTCTAATAATATATTTATTTATTATATTCCAGAATGTTCGTCCCGCGTGACTTCCCTGTGGACAACTCTTTGTCATTGTGTGAATTAGTTCGCTGTCTCCTATTCTCAATATGACATGCCGATTTTCTAAATAAGATTGTATTAGTTTTCGTAGTTTACCTATTATAGCTTTCTTGGTTAGTTCTTGATGCAATATGTCCCAGTCCACACTGTCAAATGCACGTGTGATGTCTACTGATACCATCAATGCTTATCGTGTAGTTCCGCGTTTTATCAGTTCTTGTAAATGATTAATTGCATCTTCCGTATTCTTCCCTTTTATAAACCCGTATTGTCTGTGGCTTAACTTTCCTTTTAATTATTCTTGTAACCTTTGTACTATTATCTTATTCATAATTTTGCCTAACACCGGAAGTAGCATTACTGGGTCGATAAGATTTACTCTCTTGAAGGTCACTATTGCCAGGTTTTTCGAACAATTTTAACTCAGCAAACTTCTACGTTCGAGGGAAATAAATTAATGCATATCATGTTCTGTAGATATCCAGTAATTCGTCTTCGTATATTCTATATAATCGTTGTATCTTTTCTGGTGTTATTTGGTCAAATCCAGGACTTTTGTTTGGTCTCATTTCCTTTAGTATGTTGCTTCTGTTGATGTAATTGTCTCTTTGTCGTCTATCTCTTCATATACATAGTGTCGCTCAGGTATTATCCCTACTTCCTTTCCTTGTAAAATTTCTGTCATCATTAGTGCACCCACTTGTTAGTCCCTTCTCTGTTTTTGTTTCCCTCTACAACACTTAAATTCCCTTGTGTATTTGGATATTTTTTCTCTTCATTTTGTGATTTTGTATGTGTCTCCCAATCTATTTTTCTACAATTTATCTCCGTGTTTACCTAGCCTGTTTATTCTGTTTATTCTCTCAAAAAAATGTAAGGTTAATGTCTTATGGTCACTCGTTATAGCATTATGTATTTTCCATTGTGTTTAATGTTGTCTTTCCTGTTCGTGTTTGTAAAGTCAAGTCTACAATGGACGTTCCATTATCTGATTTGAATGTAGGTATTCCAAAAATATTGATAATGCTTAAATCATTTTCAAAGATTAGTTTTTCTATCTTTCCTCCCCTTTCATTTGTTGTTTTAACCCCCCACAACACCGATCTACCATTGTAATCCCCACATAAATAGATTTCTTCTCCAAAATACTTTGTATCTTTTTGAAAATTATTGTGCGTTTTGTTCCATATTGAACATATACATTTAAAATCATTATTTTAATATTTTTTTGTTGCTGCTCGTATTAACTGTAAATATTTCGTTGTAAATTCCTTCATTTCCATAATTTCTAAATTTGTATTATTAATCAGAATAGCTAATTTTCCTCCTGCTTTCTTATTATTTTTATTCTGAGTGGAGTATGTATGAAATAGTATGACTCAAAGCGCATGATCAGGAGTCTCCTGTCCTCCAGTGCAATCACAGATATAATCTTCTAACTTCCGAATCTTTCTTAAATACGTCTTAAATGTCCAAAGACCAGTTAAGAATAGCAGTGTATATTTTGCTGGATGGAACATTTTTTTATTTTTGTGGGCAAAGTGTACCGTACGTATGTAGTCGTAAGTTTGCCGTCCCTATGTACTAGACCCCCATTGGCGCTGCCATCCTTGCATTCAGTGTCCAATCGTCGTAATTTCTTGTTGTTACTATGTCGTTGTTCATTCACCTTAATTGCTTCCTACCTTTTTAACATATGGCGATATTTTAGCTTCTGAACGAACAAATCCACCGGCATTTTGCCTAGGTGCACGTTTAATGCTTCCGTAGATACAGTCTGGTACATTTTTGAAATGCTGAAATATACAAGCTATTGTGATCATTTTTCGAGAAAAGGTACATATACATTGATATTGGGCAAGAGAAAATTACATGCTAGATGTCAGTCGGATGTCCGCGAGGCAGCAGTAGCGGTCGCATATTATGTAACATACTAATGGATGAGGTTCTAAAAGAATTCCAGGAGAAGAACGTAAATTGTGTTACTTACGTGGATGATCTGGTGTTGTTTGTGGAAGGCGGGAGTCGGAGGCAGCTAGAGAAGAAAGGAGAGGATTCTGAAAACTACATTTCGGAAAAGGCTAAAAGAAACGGGAAATAACACTCAATGGGGAGAAGATAAACAAATATGAGAAATTTGGAAGAAGAAAAATAACGCGATAATTAATCAACAGTCGGAAAATTCGATGGGACAAGACTTGTAATGACAGGAAAATATATGCGTACGTTTTTAAAGTAAACTTCAAAGACAGGAATAAAAAACCAAACAAGATTTTGATGGAGTTTCTCACAGACCATGGAAATCTTTTAAATTATGCAAAGAGGATTGGAAAGGATGTAGAGACATTGCTTGTGTGGCAGGTTTGAAGAAGAAGATGCATACCATGTACTTTGGGAATGTGATTTATATGGCGAGGAGCGAGCTAAAGTTCTAACAGATTATCAACGTATAGACATTTTTCATAGCAGGAGCAAGGAAAAATTAATAAAAGATGAAGCTAAATTTCAGATATAGTTTTAGAATTCGTTACAAAAGTTGGAACTATTCGCGATGCCATGAAGATAGAATAGAAAAAAGTGATATTTTAATAGATAAGCAAAGAGAGTTCTAGTTTTGTAGAAAGAGGTAGGTCGCTGACGGATCCACAACGGCACCCACTCTAGCACTTCTTCGTCCGAATGAAATCGACGTCCACGAATGTCTTTCTTTAGGTCGCCAAAGATGTGAAAATCACAAGGTGATAGATTCGGGTTGTACGGAGGATGTTGAAGTGTTTCCCAATCAAATCGCTGAAGCGTAGTGTATGTCCGATTGGAAGTACGGGGGGAGCATTATTATTGAACAGGATGATTCCGCCCGATTCTGGGCGTTTTGACTTTATAGCCCGTCGCTGTTTGTGCAAAGTGTCTGCATAGCGCTGCGCATTGATTGTGGTTTCACGCTTAAGGAAGTTGACAAACAGAGAGCCCCTGCTGTCAAAGAAGGAGGTCATGATTTTATCGGAACATATGTTAACAGCTTTGGATTTCTTTGGTGGGGAAGAATTGAGATGTTTCTATTGCTAGCTTCGTCGTTTACTCTCGGGCTCGAAATGGTGTCACCACGTTTCGTCTCCTGTGACGATAAGGTACCGCTGCAGATGACACACACGACGCCATTCTGTCAATCTTTTGTCCCTCCGCCAATTGATGCGGAACCCACTGCGCGCAAATTTTGTGGAAATGCAAGTGATCTTTGATAATGGCATGCACGGAGCCTTGGCTAATGCCGACCTGAACACGAATTTCTTCCTCTTTGATTCGTCGGTTTTCCCGAATAAGGACACCAATCTGCCCTATCACGTCAGAGGTAATGACTCGACGGGCTTGTCCTGGACGCGCATCTTGCAGTGAAGTGCACTCTTCTCGGAATCTCCTATGCCACTCGTATACACCCGTCAGCACCATACACAGCAGACATGCGACGAGAATTTCGCGTACTCCAACACTCTCAGCCACCAGAAAGCGAACCTCACCTCTTTGCTCTTCTTTGCTTGCCTCCGTTTCTACAGCTGAACGAACACACTAGGCCACTATCAACAAGGACATAACCCAACAACTGCGCGCACCTGTGAGTTGTCACTATGCAGTTCTTATACCACAGAGATGGCAATACCGATACATAACAACAGCGTTGTCACCATTTGCGCGGTCTGTGTGTTATGGCGGGTGTTCGGTTTTCATTTGACTGCCCCTCATGCAAGATATGCACAATGGATACATCTACCACGTAATCCACAATGGAAAATTGTCCACACCAATTAATGTAACATCAGGTGTTCGTCAAGATTTTATTTTATCACCATTTCCGTTTGTTGTACTTGATGTAATGAAGAGGGCAACAAAGACAAAACGTGGAGTTAGATGAAGCCTTATGAAGATGTTGGAGGATCTCGACTAATTACCGACGCTCTGTGTCTACTTATCCAGCGTTTTAGTGATATGCAGGAAAAAATGGACTCTTTGTGTAAGGAAACCTCTGGTACAGGCCTCAAAGTGATTGTCTCTGAAACGAAAGAACTTAGAATCAACGCAAGAACTAACCGACAAATGAAAGTGGCAGACGAGAAAAAAGTGTTAATGAGTTTGTTTACCTTGGTAGTGTAATATAAAAAACTGGAGGCTCTGATGAAGTTTTTCTCAATAGAATAAACAAAGCCAATGCAGCATTTATAAATCTTTATCCCGTTTGGAGGAACCAGTATATCTCAGGGAAAACAAAAATGAAGATGTATAGAAATGTAGTTAAAGCCATTAAGATGGCTTTATATAGAGCGGAGACATGGAAATAAAATACCTTCGCACAATCTAAGATGCAAACATTTGTTATTAGATGCTTGCGGAAAATCTATAAGATATACTGGCCTCAAAAAATAAAAAATTAAGCACTGTGGAAATTGGCTGAGGAATAACCTATCGGGAAACAAATTAAAAAGCGAGATGGATAGGTCATATCCTTAGAAAACCTACCGATGCAATTGAGAGACATGCGCTGGACTGAGACCCACACCGTCAGCGAAGAAGAGGACGACCGAGGGGTACTTGGAGGAGATCTGTCCAGGGGGAGATGGAGAAATGTGGTGTTGCATGGAGATAAGTTAAGCCTACGGGCGGTAACCGTACTACATGGAAAGTTCCTACGGACGCCCTATGCTCCACTGCGGAGTATCAGGATTTAAGAAGAAGAGTTCACAACTTACTTTAACTTCAGAGGACTTCAGACCTTCTATAACATTCACTTATGGAAGTCGTAATCACAGTTGTTTTAGAGCATAGATACGGCTCAAATACATTTACATCTTCTGTACTGCATCAGAATAGTCACACACCAAAGTGAGCGTCAGAGTCAGCTACAGTGGTGCAAGGCCGACGGAGCAGGTTCGACGCACAGGGCTGCACGGTTCAACATCAGCGGCGAGTGCTATGAAGTTCTGGGAGCGTCAAATTACCACCAAACACACGGAGAAACACCGTTGCGAGATCTTTCAAAAACCTCACCAGACGCTCCAACCGAACTCTCTCCACCATCATATCCCGCTCTCTCTTTTACCTCTCCCGTCATCACTCTCCGTATCCTTCACCAAGAGACTGATGATATTTTGCAAAAGCGAGCCCACTAAATGGACTCACAATTTTCACAACTTGTGAGATTAACGAGCGTGATATTGCATTACTATTCCCACAACTTGTTCCAATTATAAGCGCATAGTGGCGCTATCAGGGTGAAATTGTATGTACGAGTTGTGGCACAGCGAGGCTGCTAGGAAGACTATCGTGTATTTAAGGATAAAAAGACGATATAAAATGGTCTTATTTCCGAATAGGATATTATGAGTTTTCTTTTCTTTTAATGTAGGACTTTTTTAATACATTGATTTTAAGTATTCGAATGTGTACACTACGTATTTCTCTGGTAACTGAAATTCCACATGAGGTTTTGTGTCACTCCATACGGGTTTCTTTCTCATGTTTTCTAACCTAAGTTCATTTCAATCATGTTAAAATTCGTGGCAGAATCGCAGGGTTTCATTTTGTTTTCAAATTGTACGTTAAATAAAATTACGCTTAATCTTTCATACTACTCCCAACATTAAAATTTTTCGTACATTATCATTGGGAAGCTTCCATGTTTCCTGTTCTAATATGGCTGGCTCGCGAACTGCCAACAATGAATCGCGTGGGCCGCAACTCATGCAACTTACCGCGGCTAGACCGCATCACTGTTCGGCTCACTAGCTGCCAGTGTATCGTTCGTACAAATTCGTACGAATAATCGCGCCCAAATCGCGCCATGGTGCGTTCAAAATTGGCACAAGTTGCGTAGTCGACTATAGACTTGTAAGGAAAATAGGAGTAAATAAAAAGATTTGAGAGGGATTGAACTCGCGAACGTATCTTTCACGAGGAACTATAGCGCTTCTGCATGAGCCACGAGGGTAGTCTGACGGTGTAGAACTTTTGTAAGCATATGAATCACAATCTGAATCAGGGTTATCTTATTTAACGTAAGATTTTAAATTCAGATGAAACTCTCTTCATGAGATTGAAATCTGCCACGAATTACTAAATGATTGAAATAAACTTAAGTTCGAAAATTTGAAAAAGAAACCCGTGTGGAGTGACAAAAATTCAAGTGGAATTTTACTTACTGAGCACTTCGCAGAGTACACATAATATTTGAATTCATCTATTAAAAACGTCTTACTTTAACATAAAATATGACTCAAAAGATCCAACTCGGAAATAAGACTGTTGTATATTGTCCTTTTTATCCCAAAATACATATCGATCTAGATATCAGTGAAGCAGTGTATCGCTATTCACACAACTTGGGGAAATAGTAAGTCCATAGCGGGTTTGACATTTTCACAAGTTGTGTGCATATCCACTTCGTATTCCCAGGCAATCAATATCTAAATGTTGGTGAATGTATTTGATGACAGTGATGACAGTACTGATTACACGAGTTCTTGTGACATTAATTCTCTCCGTTGAATGTATTTTATTACTGACAGAAAGTTAGCCATAGGAACTCCCCCTAGACGTAATCACAAATTAAACGACATCAGTGCCCCTCAAGGTGGAGTCGCGCAACTGTTCGAGTTTCCCCTCCTGTCGTTTGAAGGTTTTGTAGAACTTCTTAGACGTTATGCGAGTTCAGTGCGAGTTAAAAACCCAGAGAATACTCTGGATTCGTCAATGTTTATAGAGTTACTAGTTTGTAATGTATTGTAATGAACATTGGGTGGTCCGTGAACTGAATTGATTCGTAACGTATTGAATGTAGAAGTCTGAGGAGAATATCATTTGATAATTGGTGGAGAGTCGTGTTATTTCAATGACTAATGTCGTGAAGACAATGTTTTTGGTTGAACATTTTTCAATGTTGGAGATAACCGAATTAACCATGGCTTTTAGCTAGAAGCAGTATCGTAGAAGAAAATCAATCGACATGGTACGTTGTTGATTGTTTCAAATTGTTAATATTGTTAATAAAAGTCTTGGTTTCACTCATCTTATATATGTTTATTGTGAACTGTTCTTACACTTGTTCATGGAAGAATGATCATATTAATGCTTCAAAAATATATTGTTTAATTTTTTGTGTTTATAATAAGCTGAACTTGCATTTTTAGGTTGGACATTGACAACTCGAGGCAATGGCTACAGAGTCTATTAAAGATAGCCCTTCCAATAAGATTGACAACTCTACTAATTCAAGCCAGAATTTGTTCAGCATAAAAAATATTATTAATAAAGTAAAGCCCAGTGACAGGAATATTCCTACAAAATCATCTTCAGAAATTCTCACAGAGTTGTTTGGTGCATTTAATGCTGATCCACCCCATATGAATGAAGAAATGGTGAGTGGGGAATTACATGGAGATGATACACAATCTAAGAAAGTGAAGAAGACCAAGAAGAAGCATAAACATAAAGAAAAGAAACACAAGAAAGAGAAAGAAAGGGACAAGAGTAAGAAACATGAAAGTTCCCGAGAGAGCGAGCCTGTTTCAGTGTCTGAAGAGAAACATAAACATAAAAGTTACAGTGAAACTAGAGGGAAAAAATCAGAGTGTATTGTTGTGTCTAATATTAATACAGTTGATAAGTGCAAGCATGACTCTCCACCGGAACCTGTTGACATAGTTAATAAGATACAAGAGGAAAATTCTTCTGCTGTAAGAGAAAACTGTCAGTCTTCCCCTGAAGAACATGCAGTTAAAGGTGATGGTGTGGATGTGGATAAAAAATCTGTGGTTGTACCATGCACTGAAATACAAACTGTTGAAATGGAAGATTCTGTGGTAGAGTCACCTAAGTTGGTAGAGAAAGGAAAATATACTACAGGTGGGATTGATCTATTATTTTTATTACTATGACTATGTTAATTGCCCAATTTTTGTTGGTAAATGCAGGTTAGGTTAATAAGGTGTGAGCCAATTGTCCATTTCCTTCAATTTACTTATGAAGCCATCAAATAATGCCTAAAATAAAATAATTATTTTTTATCAAGCGAGTTACGTAAACTGAAGCGCTGCCTTAAGAGAGTTGTTGCTATAATATTGGCTCTGCAGATTTGTAAGTTAATTTAGGCAAATTTAGTGTTTTCAAACTTGAATGTAGATTTTTTGGAATTAATCCTATTGTGGATATTAAAATTGGGACTATATGGACTTCACTTATCATCTGAATTCCGTGGACTTTCTGAGGGAGAGGGGTGTGTTGTGAAATTATCTTAAGTATTATCTGTTGTATGCTATTTGTGTTCGACACTGTAATGTCTGTGGGGAATGAGGTTTTATGAATTTGGTAAATTAACATTATTTCTGCATGATTGTGGTACATTACTTTATCTGTAAGAATTGCTTGGTCAGAATATAGTTCATGGGTTTTGTTCTTCAGAATATCTCTGGGGGATAGTGGTATTGTGGGGTTTGTCTTCAGAAAGATGTTTTAAAATTATTATTATTTTTGTTATTGTCATTACTATTATTTTAAACTATCTTCTTGGGGCTCTTAAGACTAAAGGGGTCAACTTGCATGCCTCATTTCTGGCTTGGTAATTTTAGCACGGTGCAAAGAGTATGGTCATGCTTTGCATTTGTACTCAGGAGTGATCATGGCATCCTCTTCTGTTAGAAGTCCATATTTGTTTACTTTTGCTTGGTCTATGATGTTTGCAGTCAAGTTATGCCAGTTCAGTGATGTTGTGTTAGCTAAATTTGTACATCCAATGTGATCTACTACGACTGGTGACTGATCCTGCATTTGTCGTTAACGTCTAGCTTTGCTATGTACTTCATATAGTTCTTGGTAGCTATGACTTGTTCTTGGATTGCTTGTATGGATCCTTCTGTCTCTCCAAATATAAAGCCCCTGCTCTCTGAGCCACTGCATGAGGCATTATGATTGGCATTTTCTAGAGCGTGAGGAAATCGACCATGGAAAGACTTTGTCTTCCACGCCTGCAATTTGTCTTTGAATGTGGTGATGACAGGATAATTTTCACTGCTACTAGTGGGCAGCTATTAAGGATAAGGTTCAGAATCACTAACTGTTACTAAGATTCATTGAGTAGTAACCTTTGTTACTAGACACTATTGCTTTGTGTTGTGGAGATGCCCTTGGATTTTTCATAAAAGTACTTCTTGACTACTTGGCAATTTTGGCAATTAGATCCTTGGTCACTTGGCAATTAGATAGTGCTTTTAGACCCGACAAACCACGAACACCTCCTTTCCTTTTCTTCCTGTATTCATGTAAAGGCATTCAGCTTCAGCATTGGGTTCATGAGGCTGTATTTTGTGAGAGTAACTCGTTCCATTCTGTGTAGATTTTCAAGATGTGTGAAACCAATGAACTACCCCAAATTAATAAGTCAGAACCGTTTGCACCAAGTTAATGGCTTTTATTTTTTATTTTTTGAATTAATTATTTTTCCTGTATTTTGTATATATGTTTTCAGAATAAGCATTTCAATTATTGTTTACTGTGTTCATTTTTTATTAGTTGCTTGAATTCAAGTTATTTATAAATGTTTTAAGGATTCAATGCCTATTTCTCAGGAGTTCACTTGTGCTGAGAGTTCTTCAGTTTTACCCCGTATGTGTGTATGTGTGTGTGTGTTTTTTAAGGTAGGGGAAAAACTTCAAAAGACGCTGTGGAGTACAGACTCCACAATGTGTGGGATTTTTACCCACTAAAAACCACCTCCCATTTCTCTTCATGCCACCCCACGGAACCGCCGTTAAGCATTACTTCGCGAGGGGCACATTGGCTAGATTTTATTCTATGCCACGTCGAATCCTTTCCTCATATCGGAGCTTCTTCAAAACACTGGACGCGTAGTTGGCCACTGCATACCAGTTCTCCTTAGAGAGAAGCATCAAATGTACTATGCCCTCTGGTCTTATTTCTTGTCGTAGAATTCTCCGTATTTCTTGCC
>NNCF01131502.1:87697-126871 GCA_002313205.1 Laupala kohalensis | reverse complement strand
CCACGAGAAGCTAGGGAATAGATGTACGCCTGAACAGAGCCCCGCATGTCCAGGTAAGGTTTATTACTCTGGGAGGTCACCAGGTATCCCAGAGGCTCCGTTTGCGATGCAGAAAACCCCCTGCATCATTCAGGCTTCGGCACGGGTCGCATTACGCCTTACCTTGGGGTTGTAGAGAAAAGAGACAGGAAATAGGAAAGACACGCCGTAGCCCTCGAAACCTAATAGCGTCGGGATCGAAGAGAACAAGAGTTGACCAAGGGAGGCGCAGTAGAAGATTAAAAGAAGAGAGAATCAAGCACAAGTAAGTGGAAGAAATGCTTGACAGCTCAGGGCCCTGTGGTTGCCACCCACGAACTCCCCAGTTGGGAATCCCTGAGGGAAATAGGTAAGGAATCAGGTGGTGTACGAGGACAGACAGGTCGTTGAAGGACACACTTAGTCTGGCTCCTCAGCTGGGACCTGTGTGGCATGGGTGACCCTGCCAGCAGTTACACCATCACTTAACGCGCCTACACACACCCAGTTCAATGATGCAACTGCTTCCGCCATAGCCCCCGGCATCATTAGAGCACGCAAGCCCTCGCCACCCGCACGGTCAGTGCTCCGTCAAGGTGGTGTCCCACTGTGTGTGTGTGTGCGCGCGCGCGCGTGTGCGTGGGTGCGTGTGTGTATTCGTTCGCATGTCAATGGGGAAACTACTCAAGGCAGTGTTTCATCGCCGTTTACTCCATGTGCTCTGGCGCTTTAAGAAGCCGTGGTGATGAGAGTTGATGTGCAAATGAGATGGATGAATGATGATGAGTGAATGTTGGGGTGGAATGATAGGCAGGGGAAACGGAGAACACCACTTCTACTTGGATCAGACAGGGTTTGAACCTGCATCACCAGAGGTAGAAGGCGAGTACGCTAGGCACTACACCACGGGTACCCCTTTTGACATTCAACATGGCATATTTGTCAGATCCAAAATTAATTTGTATACCTCGACTAAATTATGTGATGATCTCCAATAGTCTGCTTAGGTCGTCTTTATTATTATTTTTATGTATTATTGTGTTTTGTACAATTGCACTTCCTCTGTTAAAACAGGTAGTTGGTAATACAAAGCTGGAAGACCTAACTAAGGAATTTCTTTGTCAGGTGGCATGTTTGTAATACAACTGACTTTTACATTCCTGGTAGTACATTGTTGGTTACTGGCAACTTTGTGAGATGCCATTTTAGTATTATGCAAATTGGTGCATGAATGAACTGCTTCATTAATTACAACAGATTTTCTTCTCAAGAATGGTGAAAGATTTGTCAAATAATATAATGTCTGGCTTGTTATGTTCTATGATTCTGTCTATTAATTTGCTTATCCCAGTACAGTGTTACATTTTATTGTCCAGGACAAGTGGAGGTTATTTTTACAATAGGGAGGAACTGTTCCAATCAGGTTTAAGTTGTATGCTAACTGTTTGTGAATTATTGTAGCCCCTTGATTGTGTCTGCAGATGTAGTCCAAAAGAGCAAGTAGTTTGCAGCCTAAAATAATGTTACGGATCATTTCATTGCAGGTGTGATTTTTTTTTCCCCATGGTCCATTGACATACTCGCGCAGAATTTATTTTCTATAATGTCTAGTTGGAATGGCTTGATCCTGTATTGTGCACATGAATCCTTCTGTCTCTGCATGCAATCAGTCATGTTTTAGTGGTAAAGTTGGTTGTTCCTTGTCAATATTAGCGTTTTGCAGAGAGTTGGGGAATTGTACATATAAGTGTTTAAGCTAGCCATTTTTCATCCTGGGATTTAACGCCATTTATAGTTAAAAATTTCCAATAATTTTACGGGAATGTAATCCTTATCTAAATGAACAAGCAAAGAGGGTCCTGACTACTCTTGAAATAGTTTCTCAATGTTATGTGACAAAAATAGTCCCCTACATGAACTCTCCTGTCCTTGGCAGGTAAAGTCAATTAACACATTTGGCATGGTGTTTCCTATATTATGTTATTAGAGTTTGTATCTTTCTGTTTATTTTGTTCGGATCTGTCTGCCAAATAATTATTAGGAAGGTATATATGTTAGTACTGATACTAATATTTCTTGGTACAGGGTTTTTATGGTTGCGTTTTTTTTGTGGCGCTTTACAGCTTGTTGATATCGAGGTCATTAGAGCCCTAAAATTCTGTACGGGTAGGGAAAATGCAGTTACGCACTAAGGAGAGCCAACATGACTCTCCCCGCGTGTCGGACTTGCCGGATGACTCAACCATACCCACTAAAAACCCTCCTGAATTACAATATATCAAAACATATCTCAAAAAATGAGAAAAATGAAAGATATCCTAGCCCTAATAGCGTCGGAATAGAAAAGAACAAGAGGTGACCAACAAAGGTCAGGAAAGAGAAAGGAAGGAGTATGACACAAGTAAGTGGAAGTAATGCCAGACTCAGCTTGGGGCCCCGTGTTTGCCAAACACGTACTTACTAGATGTAAGTCCCCGGGGGGGGGGGGGTTAAGGTTATGTGTAATCTGATGTACCATGATGGCTTTTAAATAATAATATAATAATGACCTAGGGAGTCATTTCAGTCTCTCTCCTTCCTTCCTTTTCTTAACTTTTCCTCACCCCTACCTAACCCGGGTGGGGATGTATGTCAAGGGTGGCAGTGGGATCAAAATGCGGAGGAGGGATACTCGTAGACAAAAACCAAGGATGGACAGTCTCTTCTGAGATCGAAACTTATGGTGCAGGGGCTCGGATCCCCAGCACCGGTGGTCGGGTGTGCACAAGCAGGTGCCTGGGCATCGTCATCCCATGACTGCAATGTCACAGATGCAATCCACTTGACACCTGTGCCAGACAAGGTGACAAGTTAGAATCTGTCGAAAGAAGACAAGTTAGAATCTGTCGAAAGAAGACAAGTTAGAATCTGTTGAAAGAAGACAAGTTAGAATCTGTTGAAAGAAGACAAGTTAGAATCTGTCGAAAGAAGACAAGTTAGAATCTGTCGAAAGAAGACAAGTTAGAATCTGTCGAAAGAAGACAGAGATTACAGAGGTCACTGTCCAGGAATTCTATTCCACCTGAGGAAGACATGAGAGTCCCATCTCTCCTCCCTTAGAGGTATCTGTATGGCAGGAGACTAAAGGCGGAGACATTAGATTGACAGTGGTAGGGTGAGATTCAGTCGGCAGGGATGCAGCAGTCTTGCTCTTCAAAAAAATGGGATACATTACAGTTGCAGGAAGAACAGCAAAGACATAATCAAAAGCTTAAGCCAGCAAATAGAGGTGATTAGCAACAACAGTGCTAAGCTCTCTCTCCAAAACAGAAGCAGCAGCTGTGAGAACAAAAAAGATACAGGAAAATCCATCCAAAAAGAGAGCGGCACCTAGTCCACCAGAAGAGGTTAACAGAAGGGAAAAGAAAGAAAGACGGAAGGAAGCAGCTGAAAAACTAAAAGCATCCAGCAGAGAAAAAAGAAGGAAGCAAGGGAGAAAAGACCCCTAAGAAAGGTGGAGATATAGACCCAAGAGAGGGAACTACCCAGGACAGCAAACAACAATGGGAAACTCAACAAAAACGAGAAAGAAAGGAGAAACCAAACCCATTATAGGAACGGGAACAGACGTAATTAAGATTACTGCCAAGCTAGGAGTTTCATATGCCGACATTTTAAGGAAATTGAATTCCTCCGTAAAAGTCTGGAAAGTTTCAGGCAAAAAGTAACTGCAACAATGAAAGATGAAGCAGAGATAAAACCACTCTAATCAATGGTAACATTGGAAGTGAGGGACATAGATGAATCAGCATCTAAAGAAGAAGTGATAACAGGAATCAACTAAATGTTGGGGATCACAGACAAGAAGATATTATGCAATGTACATTTAGATGATATGGTGGCATGCAGTTTGCCTTGGTCAAACTTCCCAGGAAAACAGCAGAAGAAATTCTGAAAATAGGGAAAGTAAGGATTGGTCTTGTCAACTGCCATGTGCAGGAGAGACTTACTGTTACTCAGTGCTATCGATACCTCGGATATGTACACACGGGTAGCAGAGGCACAGACAGAGGCAACTGTTGCTGGAGGTGCGGAACAAAAGGACAACATGACAGGCTGTGACAGAAGCATCATGTTTAGTATACAAAGACAACTGTTAAATAACCATCACATTTTGGGAAGTGGACTGTGCCCCTCATTTAGAGAGGCCTTAAAAAATCTGAGAAAAAGGAAGGCTTGGAACAATGGAAATAAGGTTTATCCAAATAAATCTGAATAAGAGTCCCGGAGCGCAGAACCTGCTGATGCAGATGGCAAGCCACTGCATGAAGGACATACTACTCCTTAGTTAACCGAACCGTAAGGAGGAAAAAGCAGAATGTTATAAAGATGCCTCTGGAAAAGCAGCCATCGTTATCAACAATCAAAGCATATTGAAATACGAATCTACTAACTACGATTTTGTGTGGATAGAGATCGACCAACTAAGGATCTACAGCTGTTACTTTTCACCCAATGATGGGATAGAAAAGTTTATAGAAGAACTCAGCACACTTGAGGACAGCATAAGTGAATCACAAGGCATTGTGCTGATAACGGGTGATTTTAATGGAAAATCTTCAGAGTGGGGCGAATCAAGGATGGAATGGATAACGAAATGATAGCCAGGAAGGATCTAGTGGTGTTGAACACTGGAAACAAACCTACCTTTGCAAGAAGAGAAATGGAATCAATCTCAGATCTTATGATAGTGAATGAAGCTATAGCAAATAGTTTTGTAGAATGGGAAGTCCTCGATGAGGAAACATTGAGTGATCACAATTATATTTCGTTCAGGATGGTACGAGGTTCTGTTAACACTCTCCAAGGAAGAAAAAATAACTCCAAGAGGGCGTGGAATACCAGAAAGTTGAAATAAGAAAAATTAAGAACATCATTGGTGGAATCAAAACTTATCCAAGAACTGAAATGGGGTTCGCGCCATGGAAAGGGTAGTGAAGGAGGTCAGGGAAGTGATAGAAAAAGCATGTAACACCTCAATGCCTAAGAGAAAAATAGATGACAACCAAGAGAAACCAAAGTACTGGTGGACTCAGGACATTGCTCAACTTGGAAAGGAATGCATAAAGGCTAGAAGACTTAAGTACAAGGTCGGGAGGTAACCACCTTCTTAAAATGAAATATAAGAAAAGGAAGAAAGAACTTAACTGAGAAAGGAAAAGTAAATACAATGTTGGAAAAACTTAATCTTAGAAATGGAAAATGATCCTTGGGGCCAAGCTTATAAAATAGTAACAAAGAAATGGAAAAGGATACACATTATCCCTGAACTCAATGACAAAACATGGGCCAAGGAGATAATAAAGAATTTATTCCCCAAAGCACCGGAAATAAAATGGGGAAACATTAGAAACACTAGTATAGAAGAACGATAAGTTCACACTTACAAGAAGTAGGTAAGCGGCTGATGGCTGGGAAATTACCCGGACCTGACTGCATACCAAACAAAGTGTTGAAACTGGTTATCGAAGTATATCCAGAGCTTGTGTTGAATGTCTTTAACACATGTATGTCACTGGTACGCTTCGCAAGAGACTGGAAGAGGCAAAACCTAATTCTTTTGAGAGAGGGTGACAAACCCCTAGCATCATCACAGAGACCCATTTGTCTGCTAGACATGATGGGAAAACTTCAATGCCTTGACAAACACACAAAAGGAGAATATAGCATGTTGAACAACCAATACAGGTTCCACAAAGGAAAATCAACCATCATCGCCATACTGGAAATGCTACATGGCAGAACTAGCATGAGAAGGCAGGGGCAAGAAGAGGGGATTCTGCGCTTTAATTGCCATTGGTATAAGAAATGCTTTTAACTCTGAGGTGGGATGACATTTATAAAGCCATTGAAAGAAAGGAAACTCCTGCGTACCTCATGAACCTGATAACAAGCTACTTGAGAGAAAGGAAAATTCTACAATGGACAAGGATAGTACATAAATGAAATAATGACATGCAGAGCTCCTCAGGGACCCCATCACGGACCGCTTTTGTGGAACCTGGTATACAATGATTTTTTGAGGATGCCAATGCCGAAGGAAGTGAAAATAATTGTATTTGCTGAGAAGCTACGATCATAGTATCTGCAGAAAATGAGGACATTTTTGAAATGAGAGCAAATGAAAGTCTCCGTAGAGTCAAAAGATGGCTGGATAAGAGGAACGTAGGTATGGTAGTATAGATGACCGAGGTGGTACTGGTCACAAAAAGAAGAACCTTCAGAAAGCCAAGGATAGAGATCAGGGGACAGGTGATCGACTGGAGGAAACACCTGACCTACATGGCAGTGGAAGTGGATAACCACCTGAGCTTCGGACCCCTTGTGGAGAAGGTGGCCCTACAATCAACTAGAGTAGGGTCAAACACTGAGATTAATGCCTTATATTGACAGCCCAAAGCAAAATAAGAGAAGGATGATAGGAAGTGCAGTCCTGGCAAAAATGCTCTACGCAGCTTCTGCATGGGTAGGTGTCATGAACGCCGAGAAGCATCGGAAGAGACTGTTATTGGTAGAGAGAGGTGTAGCACTAAGGATTATCTCAGCATACAGAACAGTCTTAGAAAGCGCCACACTGGTCATAGCTATAGATCTCAAGGCTAGAGAAAAGGCAACCATTTACAATAAACTCAAGGACATGCAATTACAGGAAAGGGAGACGCAGAAGGAAACTCTTAAAAGAAAAGCAAGAAGAGAACTACTGGAAAGGTGGCAACATTGTTGGAATGAGGAAACAAATGGGAGGTAAACTCACAGATTGATAAAGAAAATAGAAAGTTTGGTAGAGAGGAGCCATGGGGAGACAGATTTTTATTTGACACAGCCCTCACAGGATATGGGTGCTTCAAGAGCTACCTGTACAGGTTTAAGTAGAAGGACGACGGAGACTGCAACTCCTGCAGAATTACGGATGACGTAGAGCACACACTATTCCACTGCAAAGATTTTATAGAAGGACGAGATGCATTGTCCACAGCCTTGGGAAAGAACTTGTCACCAGACAACATGATAGAGGAAATGCTGACAGCTCAATACAAATGGGAGCTGAAACAAAATTTTATCAGAGGAATACAGAGAAAGAAAGAAATATCCTTGAGATAAAGAAGATAGATAAAAGATATTCAATGTAATTTAATGTTGTTAGATCTTTTCCTGCATCAGATCTTTTCAGCACCTTTGTTCTAATGATTACCTGCAACAGATTGTGTCATACATTAGTTATTGTCATTGAGGGACAAGGTTTTCTTCCACTAATGCTTCCATAAACATTTTCCTGTGTTCATAATGTCTAGGAGTGTGATATCTTCACAGTACACTGCAAGGTGAAGTGATAGTAAATCATTTCTTTCTGAAATGAATTGTGGTATTATCTATGATGATGAAGATCATTATTGTTATTAACATCATTATTGCTGAAGTACCTTAATATCAGTTTTCAGAAACGTTACTGCCTGGGTATGTACAATCATTCACTTTCTTAATTATCTGACTCCAGTTTTAAACTATTTGTGGCTTTACAATTAACTCCCATCTCTTCTGACTTTTTAATCTTTAATTCCAAACCAACTCTCAGAGCTTCAACTTTTAAATTATTTATTCAATCTTGCATATTCTTCCATTTATGAGCCAAGAGACATCAGCATAACATACAAGTAAACCTTCCAGAGGTAGCATTAGTCTCCATAATATTCCTCTGTTCTTCTTGTTGAACTCCACATTCGGAACTCTGTTTAGTACGACCAAGAACAGCAATGACAGAAGCAAGCACTCTTGCCACACTTGTGATAAGGTCTGAAAGGGTTGTGTTTGTTGACCCTGAAACTGAAATTCATTGTAGGTTCTTCTATTACACACTTTGTTGTTGGGTTCTTATGTTGCACTCAACATTGAAATTCATTATAGCTTTCCTTAATCAGATTGAGTAGTTTCTTGGGTAGGTTCCTTTTTTCTAGAACTCCCTACATTCATTCTCTTTTTACTGACAAGGGGACCTTACGGTCTCAGAAATTCAGTTCGGGATGAGACTTCGCAGGTTAGTAGTATACCTCAAGGGTGTTCACCCAGAAGAGCTGTAAAGCACACTAGCCAGAAGATTCCGTGAAAAAGGACTCTAAAAGTTTTAAGCCCAGCTTATATACAGGTCGATTTTGACACTGTCAACACAGTGGAATGGCTGAGTCTGTAGGTTGGTAATGATGGTAATAAGGTTGGTAATGATGACCAAAAACTTTAATAATGATGTATTGGTACCTACTGGTTTTGTATCATTCTGACTGTACAGTTGTAAAGAACGATGATTGTTCCTTACATTACTGATAATGATTATTTTATATAAGTTAAAGGCTCCTTGTTGACAATGAATCAAATATTCTGATATTTTAAAGTACTGATGATGTGTTCTCACGAAAAGCTTTTACTTGCATAATAGACTGTGAGTATTTGATACGCTTTAATGCATTTAATTAATGACTAACATTATATTTTAAATTATGAGTTGTATTGTCTTTATAGAGAAACTTAGACCTGAAGAGGAGGTCGTATCTGGACCTTGAAACTTTGTCGTCCATCCATTCCAGATAACATAACATGTACAAATTGATGTTGACAAGATAATGAAGTGATTGTTAGTGAATAAAGAACAGACATTAACAATTGTCTATAATATCACACTTAATTTTATTTTCCTTGTATAATGTATTAAGACAATCAGAGAAAGGAAATGTGTGTTTAATAGTAGTATTACTATTGCGTGTAGAACACTCTTGGAGTAGGATATCGTGAGCTGTTTTCAATACCAGTATATCAGTAATTCACTGTCTTTTTTAGTAAATTTTTTACACAATTTATAGAAATAGTTTAGTATGTGTATATTGAATCTTATATATATCTTGAAATTTATTAACTGATACTATAAATTCATAAAATTATCTTAATAAAATAAAAAATCATTATTGAAGCTTTTGGTGACATATTATTAATTTTGTTAATCAATCATGGTATAAAATTTATTTTGCTATCCTAAAATTGAAACTATTAAAGAAATACAAGAATTGTTCATTTGCTTCATCAGTACCTTAGGGGGGTTTCATTATTTTTCTGATCTTGCAAGAGTTCATTCTACATTTACTTTTTGTGTTGTTATTGTTCAATCTAAACACATGAAGGATCTTTGTTTAATTGTGTCATGTTTCTATGGTTACTCCTTCTTTTGCATAGTAAACAATGTATGGAATTCTGATAACCAATAGATTAAACTTACAGTATTTGAAGTTTAGTGTTGTTTTATCTGAGGTTTCATTTGTTTTGGTGAAATGGTGTGATGAAACCTTCTAGTGACTAGTATTGTGTTTTAATGTATTTCATTGATTGTTGTTTATGGGTTGTAAGAAGAGGAGATTACAAAAGAATGACATAACAGTTCTCTTATTGCCTTGAGAGAAGCCTTTTCTGTGTAATATGTTGATGCATTTTTTTCCATGTTACCCTACCATATTTATTTGCATCACATGGACATTTTGTGATTCTCGTTATTGTTTTAATTTTTAATGTATTAATATAATTATTTCATTGATTTCATTCTTTGGTTTTAAAATTGACCTAGATTTTTTCTGTACCTGTACGTATTAATTTTGAAATGGACTGTAGTTGCAGATAAAGGAAAAGGAGCTCCAGCAAAAATTTTTATTAAGAACCTTAAATTTAGTTCTGTATTTGAAGAGACTGTGCAACAAGTTGAGCGAGCTAAACAGAATGTTGATTATGGATGCAAATCTGATGAAAAATATGAAAAGCATAGTGCTCCGGAGAAGTCTACCTCTATTGTAGCTGCTGATACTATTACACTTGCTGCTGTTGTGGATGAAAAACATTCAAATAGTAATGAAGGTGATAAAATGTTATTTTTGTTGGGGAAGTTTGTATTGGAGATAGGTATTTCACAGGGATTTGGAGGGTTTTTTCTTTTTTTGTAAAGGGATTTCTTTTGTATATTGCTGGGAATTTAGGGATGAGTAATAACTTAGTTGTTTGAAAATATAAAAATTTGGTTTTCTCTAATTAGTTTTTAAAAATTATCTTGGTTTGTTGAAACCATGGAACCGGAGCAGATCCTGGACCAGGGAAACCTTTCAGAACTTGTATTTTGACTGGACCAGAACCATAATATTAGAATATTCTAAAACCTATACTCTAATGGAAAGCGGAAAAAAAAAGTTTTTTTCCAATATGGGTTCCTTAACTTTATTTTGCGCTTGAAGTTTTGAACTACTTCTTCTAATGACACTTAAAGTTTTAAAGTGGTTTTTATAACAGTATACCAAACTTACCAAATCCTTACCACAAAAAATTAAAATGGGAAAAAAATCTTGTTTTTCCTGTATTTTGATGTAAGCTGGTGTAATCCTGAGACAAATTTAGTAACTTACGTACCTCACTAACACAATAGCAAAATGTACAATAAAATTAGTGCTATCAAATCATTTATTATAGTGAAAGTCTTCAAACATGAAGTAGCATTAAAAACAAAATTAATGTTCAACCCCTTCAAATGAGCAAATATATGATTTGTTATCGTATGTTTCAATGTAAAGAATATGAAAATAATTATTAAGAATTTAATGATGTGATGTGACGTAGATTGATAATAAAAAATGTGTCTAATGACAGATGGGTGAATGAACTTTAGTACAAGAGATCTTTTAATATTGGGAAATATTTTATGAAACTGTTTTCTGTTGGTGAAAAGACTATTTAAATTATATCTTGGATGTGATTTGTTGTAATCTTTATAAATGAAGAATTTCTTAGAATTCATGTGGGTCTCTTCTGGCTCTTATTACATGAAAAGTTATGAAATTATAAAAAAAGTTTTCATAATAGGTAAGAAATCTAGAAGACTTTTAAAACATGAATCACCACTATACTTACAAATGTATGAAANAAAAAAAAAAAAAAAAAAAAAGAAGCAAGATGTCATTCATACAAATCCTTGAAATACAAGTGAGAAAATGTTATATAGTGTAATTATCAAACTTAAAGCACTTTGAAAATATTAGGTTCAATTAACTAAAAGAAATATAATTTCATCCATACTTATTTTCAATTTTGGAATTTCACATTTTGCAAGATAACATTCCAAATAAGTTTTGATTTATTGTGTACTGTGAAACTTACTTCAGTTGTCACTTTGGTCTTCTCATTTTATACAATTTTATTTCTTGTGGAGGTGATATTAACTCATAATTATGAAAGTAATAAAATGTAAAACATTTTTCATATTATGCTTCATTTCTTTCCTAATATCTTTTCTGTGGAAAGTTATCTATTTTATGGAAACCACTTAATGAATCACTTGATTATGGTTGCCAGTCCTAAAGTGGATGATCATTTCTGTTATCTAATTTAATTAACAATGAATGTTTATACTTGTTCAGAAAATCTTGGTGAAATATGTGAAATTTTTTCACATATTTCATGTGTCTTTTATAAGTGTTATATATTTTTAAAAATTCATCATCTCATGTTCCATTTTTATGGGAAAGATAATATAACTAGAAATATGTAAATGGTGCATAAATAGTTTTATGATATTGTGAGAAGTTGAGTCAAAGTATCCAACTTCTCACAGTATCATAAAACTATTTAAGCACTATTTACATATTTCTAGTTACATTATCTTTCCCATAAAAATGGAACATGAGATGATGAATTTTTTTTCTTCTATATAACACTTATAAAAGACACATGAAATGTGCGAAAAAATTTCAGATATTTCACCAAGATTTGCCCTTGGGATTGTCATGGGGAAGAGACCTGCAACTTCTTAGTCTCAACACCAGGAGAAAGCGCAAAATTTATTACAATCAGTGCTTTGTTGGTAACAAAGAATCAGTGATAGGAAACACTTCTTGATCTGTCCCTTGATTTTAGTACTTATTATTTTAATGTATATCTTCATTGGCACCCAACAGAGTATTATTTGCAAGAGTGATTTGTGCCAGTGCCAGTGAAAGACTTAGAAAAGCAGTCAGTCCTTGTGAGCAGAGGTTACCAACCTTTAGGAGCACATGGACCACTAAATTCATTTTAAATTCCGCAGACCACTCATTGATATACTTTTTTAAGTTTAATGTATTTGTTGAATAATGACCAAGGAAATGTCTTTTTTTTTTTCCTTTATGAAATTAAATTACTTAATATATGAAGCTAAAATGCTCTTTGATTAAAACATTTAGAATTTGTATTTAATCTACAAATTAACACTGGTTTACTGTATTTTTTCATTAATATTAAATAATGAAAAACTCTTAAGCTTTTTTATTTTAAATAAATGAATTAAGCCTAAGTTACAATTAGTATTATCATTTTCTTTAAATTACATTTGGTTATGATAAACAACTTAATAAACTTTTTGTCAATATACTTCAATTTCTTGTTTTTATTAAATTCTAGACATGACAAAATAATGTCATTTAATGCTAGATCTCATATTTACTGAAGCAATTCTATGTTGGAATTATAATACATCGATCACTTGTGAATAGTAACAGCAAGTGGGGAGCTCCTTGACAGTGGCGAAATGTGTGAAATTTGCGGAGAAATGAATGTAAGATTAACAAACAAGTGACTGAAAACATGAGCATACTTTCATAATAATTTCAGAGAATTCTGATATATAATATTCTAATGTGTGTGTGTGTGTGCGCGTGCATGTGTCTATATATTCAGTAGTATACTCGACCTTAATATTATATTTTAACAACCAACACTCAAGAAGAAGGTCAAAAATGAAAAGACGAATTCCTGCCTACGTTTCAACATTTAATACAACGTCTTCCTCTCAGGGCATCACTATAAAAATACATGCAATGAATACATAAAAGAAACAACAACAAAATTACTACGGAACAAGATCCACTCACTTCTCTTACACTACCATCCTGCTCATCCTCACCTTTCCCTATTACTGAACACACTGCTAAATTCTCCAACCTGTCCACAGTGTTTAGGCTTACAATATATATTATGTACATACAGGGAAATTTGTTGTACATGGGACAATTTGTTTACAAAAAATGACGTATGTATGTGTGTAAATGTCAGGATGCGGTCAGTTCTCATAAAGAAAATTCCCTTTACCACGAAACGGAAATTAATGTGTGATGTATCAATTTTCTTACTGTTAATTAAATAAGTGAGTTAATTAAATCAAATTAAAATGAAGATGATTTCTAGAGATGAAGATATTTAAAAAATAGTTGTACAAAAAGTCTCTTTAATCTTGAGTACTGGGTCATGCTAGTCTTTTATTAATCCTGCCCTGCTTTTCATCAACATGATTTTGCATGTTCTCATTTCTTTAGTATATTCTTCCTTTTCTTTGCATACTCTGCAAAAGTTTGTGTTGATCATCATAACTTCCTAGTTCACTCAATGCTGTGAAATTCAGCACTCAATCACATCCACCATATAACCATTTATGATTATTGTTTGTGTACCATTTGACTTGTATATAATATGTTTTCCCATTGTCTTTGCCAGACTGATATTAAAGTTAATATTACCTGTCTCTTCCAATCCTTTATTATTTCTTTTTCATTTGTGATGATTGTTCCCTTTTTCCTCTTTTCATATTTCAAATTTTTGTGTCAGGAAATCAATAGATGAGATAATGATAACATTAATTTTTTTATTTGTAAGTTGCCAGTCCAATGTACAGGTATTAATTTACCTTTATAGGAATTTCAAGGTAACAATACAGTTACCATGTAATACTTTCTGATAAATTAATGAATATCGTTCTCTATGTTGCTCCAAATCGGAGACTTGCAATATTCACTATTAAAAATTTCAGAATGCAGAAACTTAATGTGTTGTCCAAAATGCGTACTTGTGTTTTATTATCAATGGGCCTAAACTCAAAAATAAACCAATAATAGTTGTCTTTTATTAGTTTCCTTTGTTAATAGTCTTGACATATTTAATTTAGAGGAATCGTTTGTGCCACTAATTGATGATGTCGTGGTGTCACTCCTTGATAAACGTCATTTCATTCCTATATCGAATTTACTTTTGGCAAAAGGAAGTTGGTTACACTCATCATGTGAAGTATTGGAGATGTTAAGGGAATAGTGAATTTTCTACTTTACTGAAGTGTGAGAATTTATTTTGTTACTCTTTTTGTGTTTGGTGCATTTGTTTTTCTTAAATTGAACTTAATTTTTAGATACTGAAGAAATGAAGAATAATAATGCACTTAATCAAGACCAGAAACCCTCTAAAGTAATTGAAATTAGTATTCAAAATAAATCAATTGTCTCATGTCAAACCAACGATGGCAAGGAATGTGAGGTCGGTTATGAAGTAATGAAAAATAGTGATTCTAAAAATGAAGTGACTCAAGTTGAAAAAATTGGATCGAATGAAAATGGAAGAAATTGTAACACTAAAAAGGAAGAAGTTCTCCCAAGCCAGGAGGAAAACAAAGATAAAGCAAATAACATTATGAGTCAAAGGCAAGTAAACATTTTATTTCATTGTTCCTATTCTTGTAGTTTTCCTGTTTCAGTAGTAAACTGATAATGATGTAACCAGATAAATGAACAAATTATCAATTTATTAACTTATAATTGATCAAAACCAACTATCTGAAATGGGCTCAAATGACCTTCGATGTTGGCGAGCCCTAAAGCCCCACGAAAAAAAAACCAAAAAAAAAACAACCCTCTCTGAACATTGCACTAATTATAGAACATGCTTTCAAACAAAACTAAATACATGCTCCTTATGAGCTTCGTTCCTCATCACCAAAATCCTCCCCCCCTCCAGTACTGTGGAACCATAGTCTGCCGATGCTCCACGTCTACACCACTGCCATGCTACAACGCACGCAACCATTTGTAGTTTTGCATCATTACTCCCTCTCAGCCAAGTGTGCAGCATAAGGCCACCGCCTCCAGCTCTGCGCCCGTGGGCGCCTTTCAACCGCTTCTGGCAGCAATGTCTTGTGCTGGTCACCTCACCCTGCTGCTCCTTGCTTGGTCCTGCAACATTTTGTGGATCACTCAACTGCCCCATCAATGCATAAACTCTCTCTCCTGTAGCATTTTCCCTTTACTTATTTCATTATCCACTTCTTCCATGAAACAATGACGCCTTACCATTTATCCCTGATGCCTTATTATCTGCACATTTGGTACCTTCACTAGGTAAGAGTTTTCACTGATATCACCACTGCTGCTAACTTAGGGTTCTTCGTAAATGAATTCACCCATATCTTATCGCCAGCCCTCATTTTTGATTTTCCCATCCCAACCTCAGATTTTACTCTTGACACTAACAAGGTGAATAGTGTCTAGGACTGTTTTCATTGAAGCTTCGGCTTTCGGCAAGTCAAACCGTTCTTTCCTGGAATGTTCCTATATGACCTGAGAAGTTTATACAATACCTTGTCTTTCTGCATGCCTTTCGCCACTTTCTTGGACATAAGTTCGAATCAACGTCTCTGCATCCCCATTGAACTGCGGGTGGAACGTTGGTGCTCATATATGCCAGATGCCATTACTTCTGCGGAAAATGGCAAACGGCAAACTGATCTGATGTAAATTGCCTCACCACCGTCATCTATTTCTAATGTTTTTGGGAGTCCTTTGGTTAAAAACACATTCTCTAACAATTAAATAATAGTGATTCTCTAACAATTTAATCAACTTTGTTGATGCCATTTATACAATTTGAGTAATTAGACAATGCGTCTACAATTACCAACTACATGGCATTAAAAAGTGTCCTGTTTGGTCAATATGTACACATTACCAAACAATAGAGGCCATGCTACTAAATTAGAGGCAAGTGCTTTCTGGTTCGTTTGACACACCATATAACTTATCAACTCCTCAATGTCTGTATCCATACCCTGCCAATAACAGTACTTTTGCACCAGATTCTTTGTCAACGATATTTCCCAGTACCCTTGATACAACATACTTAGCATTGGTTTCCTTAACGACACTGATACCTTTAACCTGTTGTTCTTCTGCTTGTAGTACAAATACCCCTTCTCTAACTGACAATCTTTCCTAAAGTCTCTTCCATTTTCTCCAAACCTTTAGCTGCATTTCTCCTTGATTTCCTTTAGTTTGTATGTTAATATAACTCCAACTGCATTAGTTCCTTATCCTTATTGGTTTCCACCACAATATTCTCCACATTAGCTGGGAAACACTTCAATTGCCACTTCAACGTCCGCATGTAAACAAGCTGCCTCCATTTTGTTGAAAAACGCACCCAGTCAACGCCATATAAATTACAAAGCCTTAGTGCTAGTTTTGTATGTCCCTGCAGGTAGGCCTTCGAGCGCAAAGATCACTCAGTGCCAGTGTTAAATTAATAATAGTTTTTTATCGCTAACTAAAATTAATCACATTAAAACATGAAGAATAGCATTTTTAGTTTACTGTAAATGTTGGTGTCCTATAATTTTATTCCTAAAGGAACTGTTTAAATTACATTAAAAAACGAGAAAAAATTTAAAATAAAAGCATGGATTCTCATAATTTGACAAGAAACATCTCAATAAAAACGGTAATGTCAGATATATAACATTCTCTCATTTATATTGTAACAAAACATGAATTAAATGTCTTAAATATATAGTGTTTTGGCTCACACTCACGTTTCAAAAATCTTAATTTCCTCAGCTAGCTTGTTCTACTAATTTCATACATGGTTTCTATATTATTTACATAAGGGAAAACTCATCGTTCCTGGGCACTCTGTCACACAAAAGCATTAGCTGATAAGTTAGGTGCAGCACCAGGTGTTTTCACAGGAATAGCTCCTTTTCAAAGACATTGTATCTTCAAGGAAACTGAAATTCTTTCGCCACTTTCTTCTATAAACATTTATTTCCTTTTCTGCATCGCTGGGATGAAATTGAAGATCGCAGACCTGTAAAAATGGAGCTTGTAATAGAAAATATTTCTCTCTCTCTCACACACACACACACACAAAGAAGTATATTAAATATAGAAATAAACTCGGTTGAATGTACATACCATTTATATGTCACTTATATTTATACAATGCAAATATTTTCTAAAACAACGATACTTTTACAAGAATTAAACGGATGCTTATTTTAAATTAACACCAACTGTGAATGCTGAACAAAAATACAGGCACTAAGCATTTCACACAATTTCTTCTGCCCAGTATAACCAGTAGTTCAACTCGAACATCTAACAATGAAATCACGGCTACTAACATGGCAGACAGGAGTTACTTATATTGGACGTTTACCCAGCTCGAGTAGCGACTGAGTCGCCATATGGTTAACTTTAACTCTGGGCGTGTCCATTTTTGAACTATCCCCCTGTGGAGCGTGGGCCTCACGTTGGGAAACATTGATTTTGTGAAACTGGGCCTTAGTAAATTAGCAGGTGACTTATTACTCGAAAGTGCATATTTGCGAAACACATTAGATGAGGAGGGAAAGAAGATAGCAGTGATTAATACTCGGCGTTACATCAGTAGCAATTTTCCAATGTTAAGTAGGTCAGTTAACAGCACAGGTGTCGTGTTGTTCTATTTCGATGACATTGCGATGACTGGGAAGACGAATGAAGAACATTTAGTGAATACTAGCTAAAATCCTGTGATTTAATCGCACGGTTAATTGAATGAAACTAGCATTTTGCACGATAATATGAACGTTTCATTTTACTCAGGCCATTTCATCACTCTTCCACTACCTGCCGGTCATTTGCGTGAGTATAGCTAACCCAGTTTTCCCTAACCAGTCGATAGATCTTGCGTATTTCACCACGCTTATCTATCGACTCCCGGTAGCAAACCATTCGATGTCGCTATTTTAGTGGGAATTAACTATGAAGCACTTATTAAGATGAGAACGTAGAGGGCAATGGCAATGTTTACAAACCAGATACTGCTACACAAAATGTTACAACGCATCGAGGAGCAAACGAGATGAAACTCTAAGAAAACATTAATTGAAAATTAATAAAAATGGGCGATTCCCTAAACCGTAATGTCAAAACATCAAAAACAGTTATCAATTAATAGTTTTTCATACAAAATGTACACCTCGTGTGACATTAACATAATAGAAAAACATTTCGTAAGCTTCAGCTATTTTTTTTTTATTTGCTTTTTTTCTGATTACAAAGCTATTTTTATACTTATTTTCAAAATCACTTATGATAACTTTTGTTTTCAAAAAACGATGTAATTAATGAAATATAAATAAAAAGATAGTACTTATCCTTACGGTTACCCAGTTGTTGAAAAATAAGGTTATTGCTAACCTCCATGACGTTCAGATTTGAAGTTCATTCGCCCCGATAATGTCGCTCACGGGTAAAGTTCTCTCCGATAGCGGTGATATCCAAAGGATAGGGTGGTGAAAGACAATCTACCATTGCCGGTCGGATAAGTTATCCGAGTAGTGTAGTCCAACCGATAAGAGCATTGGTGATAGATGCTAATAGCAAGACTAATTTATTTACCTGGATAATTTGGTATGTACAGATTTTCACAATTTGTTAGTGATAGACAAGTGTCCCTCAGTTACATATTCAGTATTAAACAATGGAACATCTCTATTTTAGGTACAATTTCCTACGAATATTATTTATACCGGCGCTTTTAAAAGTCAGAAATAGTTTTGAGCGTTTTCAAAAAGCTCAATGCTAGTTTTTGTCATGTACGTATTTTGAGCATTTTCAAAGTGCTCAATACTAGTTTTGGCAAAAGAGAAACGTCCAAAACTAGTTTTGTCCTCAGAACAATAATGAAATTTCTTATACTTGATGTTGTTCTTTTAGTATTTAGTACGGTTTAGTATTTGCATATAAGACATGAGGGAGAATGGTAATTATGCGCTTTTGAGTGTTTTTATGTTTGGATAGGTAAAAAAGTACTCATCCCGAGTATATTACAGGCTTCTATTTAACTTGCTCCTTTCGATGTGTGTGTGGATGTGGATGTGGATGGGGGGATGGATGTATAAAAGTATTCATGCGGAGTATATTTTTATATATAAACCCCTAATTTAAATATTATCCCCACCCCTCCTTAGGGGTGCAAGTAATGTGTTACCCACACAATGTTTGTTAACTGATAGTCATCACTGTACCAAGTTTTGTTGAAACTACTTTAGGCGGTTGAGTGTTCTATTGCGCCACACATATATCCAATGTCATGCTCATATATATAGATATATGTAGAAAGATAAAAATTGTGGAAGAAATTAATTTATAGACTCATATTATTGTATTTTATTAATATTTCACCTCAGTTAATAAAAAGGTTAATTTTAAAATCATGGACATATATCGTAGAAATGTAAATTTTCCATCAATCCGAGTATTAGAAACACCACACAGTGAAAATGAGACATTTTTATATATGTCTCATCTTATTAATCACAGTAAATACTCCAGAAATTATATCCGTTTAAAGTGCACGAAACTTCATTAATGTGAAAATGCTCAGCACTAGGTCTGTCCTACAAAACACTCAAAACTAGTTCTGACAAAGGAATTATGGTCTTTGACAAATTTTAAATAGATTGGTTGGTTTAAAATAATTCAATATAATGTGTATTAGTCAGACAGACCTGTATTTAGCAACTCTTTTGTATTTTTTTTATAGTTGAAAAGAAACTATATAGCATGACTTAGTATTTTTGAATTAATGTTGAAAATCTTATTACAATCATTAGCTATTGAAAGTAAAATAATGGTTCATTTATTGGAAATAGTTCTCTGTGCATTCCACAGATTTTTCTATCCCTTTTAACTTCCCCTTAATTTAAGAGTGAATTAGCTTGTCGTCTTCCAAGAGGTCGCAAACAGTTTTTAATTTTTTTTGTCACTCCTGTTTCCTACTGCAAATAATTTGTAAATATGGATAAATTGTTTTTGTTGAACTGTCTAGAAAACTTGCAGAGGATTTTAAATGGTTTTAATTTATCGTTAATAGGCGATACTTGAGCAAAGTGTTATCTGTATATCTCGTGTTAAACCCGAGAGGAATACGAAATTTTATTGTTGACGATATTCGGATCTAGCAATATTTGAGATCAATCGAAGAGGTGATTGCGGTCGTTAAACATACTTTTAAGATTGAAGGAGTTGATTCGATTATTGAATCGATTAATGGGTGAATGTATTCAATCAGATGTACTCAGGAAATCAATGTTGAAATCGCCACTAAGTAGTTTTTGTGGATTTGCTTGTTATAAGTTTTAAAATCATTTCGAAATTGGACAAAAAATATCAGGATCTGGTTGAGGAGGTCTGTAAATACATAAAACAATGAAACATACCGGTAAAATTAAGGGCAAAAAATTTGAACTCGCTAGGTTTGTTCCTGCAGCAATCCCGGATAGTTCCGAACGGTTCCGAACCGTCACGCGCACGCTCAGAAACGAAATCCCATTTGTGCACTGTTCCAGGAGTGACAATTTCGAAATCTTTGTCCCAGTTCGCTGTTCCACCAGTCGCCAGCGAAGAATTCCGAACCGTCCTGAGAGTTCTGGAATTCTGTAGGGATTTTAAATTCGGAACTGGTTACGGTCGGTCATTCTCGAGGTTCGTAGGCGGTGGGGGAAATCAGCGGAAAGGAAGCGAGTATCACTCGATTATACAGCGTCGCCCTGTTAACTTCTCTTATTGTGCTACCTGTTTTGTTCGACCCTGCTGTTTTAATTGAATTATTCTTTCGGATCATCATAAACCTCTTCTGTTAATTTTGACCCTACTTTTTTCCTGTTTATTCTTTCCGATTAATGGCGGAAATCTCGTAGTTTATAAAGACCTAGCTGTGATTTTTAATAAAAAAAATTCCTCCACGTGGTCATACGCAGTTTGTACTGTTTTTTGACAATAAATTTAGAAAATAAAATTTATATTTCAATTTATATTTTGTTTTTCTGTATATTTCATTTCTACTTTCAATAGATTATTTCACGACACATTCTTTGATTAATTTCAATTTTTGAATTACTTAATACTTTTCGTTGTTCACATCTCTTATATTTTACTTTCCTCATCACCTTTTTATTTTTATTTGGTTACTGGTAGATTAAAGAAAACATCAAGTTTGGCTTACCCCCCATTCTTTCTTTAAGTAGGTAATAATTTCTATTCTAAGTGAGATAATATACATGGTATTAAAGTAAATAAATATAAAAAAGTATATGCTTGTGTCTGAGTATTTTGAATTGAGTTGGGAAGGTAAAAAACAATTATCTAGTGTTCTCAAGGTCAGCTTTGAAAATGTATATTAGCAAAAATGTTGAGCCTAGGACTTTGAAATCTTTACACAGTGTTTCTGGGATAGTTATTTATAAAATGTATTGGTTGTATAATTGTATGTTGGATAAAAAATTCTTGTATTTTTTATAAAATCTTGCAATCTCTAGTTAAGCTAATCGTACATGCTACCATCGAACCTTAAAATAACCATATTTAAAAATAAGATAAAAAGGAAACTTAGCTTATTAATAATGGTACATTGTGATTTTATCTCTTGATACAACACAGAAGAGTGTGGGTTCGTGTGCCCGGCGGTGATACACATTGATCTTCCGTGTTTTAACAAGAGATATAAAATCACAATGTACCATTATTAATAATTTGACTGTTTATTTCTATCTTACGTTTATATACGGTTATTTTTACTTGTACTAATTTTACTAGATATGTCATTTTGGACCTGCTACTTGTTCATATTTTCCCATCAAAACTTGAAAATTTTGTTTGTAATTTTCTCCAAAAGTTTTTTTTAACGTGCACTATATCATTAATAAATGTTGTTCTAGAATGACGTTGTTAAACTATTTTGACCGGAAACCTCATTATAACCTCACCTCGGATCCGACCCAACCCTACCTTCCAAATTCATTTCATTCCACTGAACCGATTGAGAGTTAACCGTCCACTGGGCGCATATTGACTGTTGCATACATCAGAATAGAAAATTGTATTTGAAATTATCCCGTCATACAATTTAATATGAAAACTTTTTATTAAACGACATCAAACGAACGAATTTTAAACTATGGCGTGCAATAGGCTTTCCAGCAACATACAATCCCGAACTGTTCGGAACCGTCCGGATTTCCGCGCATACGCGCTGAGGAAATCTCAGGAGAATTCCGTACTGTTCTGAATTTGCTGCTGGAACAAACCTGCTATCAACGCAGTTGTCGTAACCTGTCAATCGAGAAGATAAAATATAATTTTGAACATAGATACACTTACCTCATTTGGAATTTTTACTTTTTCGTATACGTAGTACATAGAAAGTACTGGAATCGTGAAAAAAAATCGAAAGCGAGATTTCCACGGAAATATCCGTTTTGAAAAAGTGGGTTTTGGCATAACTTCCATCCGTCCGTCTGTGAGTAGCGATTCGGAGTAAGTGGATGGTTCAATTTAATTCGCATTTCGTATTTACGGTAGAATTTATTTGTTGTCGATGCACGTGCTCTATTTTTTTAACTTTAAAACAAAGGGTATTTCTCATGAAAGTCAAAGTACTCTTTTGAATGTTTCTCCAAAATGGCTTGAACGATTTTGCTTAAATTTTATGTACGTCAAGCACAATTAGTATGCATTACATCCGCATTAGCGGTATTTCGTTTGAAACTGGTATAAACGCAGTAAAATAATTTCTGTCTGCTAGACTTACACATTAGTTTACTGTTTTAAGAGGTTTGAATAATCTTTAGCTGTGTAAATGGACCAAGCAGACGTAGAATACTTTTTATAAATTAAAATGAAAGATATAATGATAAAATACAAAGGAGGGCAGTAAACGCACTACAGATACAAAAATACTAGGTGTTTCACAATCTCAGAATGAACCCACAAGTTGGTGTCCGATGACGATGTTCGTCTGACTTAGTGGTAATACAGAATTATTTAATAAGTTTCCGCGTCGCGTACTTCGACTGTCGAAATAATAACTCAGAAAATACTAATGTTTCTCTTTATAATACGTCTCATGGAAGGGACGTATTATCCCTTCAGTCGCTGGGTCTCGTCTGCTCTCTATGCATTTCCGCTCTCGCGCCGCCAAATCGTCCCACTCCACTTTTTCTTGCAAAAATCGTCGGGAAGTTCATCTAATCGAGAAATGAGAACCATTTAATATTAAAATGGAATTTCTGTAGTTGGTAGGATTTCCCTTGCGAACTTTAAGTTGTATTCCCTACTACGTCATAGGAGTTATTTCTACATTCTCCCTGGGGCTATTGTGTTCGTCGCCCCTCACTAGCTATGTCTGAACAAGTCTGCTCTTGCACACTTTCTCCTACCAGAGGTGTCACTGTGCCTATAAATTTTTGTAGAATGAAGAAAAAATAAACATGACCTCTGTTAGTTCTTAACTAATAAATCTTGTTATTAATTATTGTAAGTAATGGTAACATTGTCTCGATGTTACAGTATTTATTGATAATAAAGAAATTCATCCTTAAGACATTTCTTTTTGGGTTCCTTCCAAAAATCAAACAATTTGAATTATTCCCTTTCTTATAATTGTTGGAAGAGACATAAAAAATTGATATTTTCTATTTTAAAGGTCTCCATTGGAGTAAACTAAGGACGTCAATAGAAAATTTCATTCCAGCATTCTGTAGAAATATCACAACTGTTGTATAAGCACCTGTCTAATCGTGTGATTATAGCAATTTTTATAACTTTGTATTTATTATATTTATATTAATTTATTAAATTAGTAATTATTTTACAAAAACATAGCCTTGGTTTCCTAGAGGTTAGAAGGTCATGTTTGTCTAAACGTGTTTGTTGTATGATTTTGAAAATAATATATTTTAATCCAGTTGAACCTTAAAGTTGTAATTTTTACAGTAGTATACTCTCATAGAGACCTTAAAATTTAAAAACAGCTGTCAAAAAAGTGGGAAATTCAAAATGTTTGATTTTTGGAAAGGAGACATGTCACAAGGATAAAATTGTGTATTTTATCTTCACATATGTAAAAGCGCAATAAAATTTGTCTAAGACTCAATGCCTTCCTTGAGAAAATTGTTTTTGAAAATTAAAAACTAAAAAAGTGTAACATTGAAGTTATTACTGTACATTGTGGAAAGACTACAAAAGTTGTTCTACAAATTTGTAATTGATAACTATATAGTTAATTATGACTTAACTCACCAATGGCAGAATTGTATAATGAGGACATAAAAAAAAATTAATCTTTGTGGCAAGTACCTTAAAGTATGAGTTAGTTATGCAGAAAATAGCTAAAAATTGAAGCTCTTAAGTTTATGTAATAAGAAATCTCAGAATGTATTGTTATTTTATAACCAAACAGAACATATTTTTCTGATAACCCTTGTATTTTGCAAAGTGTCAGTCCAAGTCAAATGGTCCGGAAGTGGTTGCTTGACCATGTTGCAACATTATAGAATAAATCAGATCAGCTATGTTTGGTCATTTTTGTATTACTTATCTTTGAACCACTTGACATGAAATGAAGATGCAAGTGTTTTTAAGTTTTACATACTTCAAATTTCATTACTTAATAAAAATATGATGATACTTCATACACAAATTAGTTAACTTTCTTTCACTTTGTTCAATAAAGCAATATTAGTGAAAGAAACACTTTTTGGGGGAGGATTTTATCATATTTGCAAATATGGCAAGTATGATCTACCTGGAGTCTCATGAATCTTTGCAAGTTGATGTGAGGTCTGTATCAAGTTTGGATATAACATGTTTGAAACAAAAGATAATGTTTTGTAGTTTTCCAAACATGTTAGATCTATACTCAAACCTTTGTAGAAAGACGTAACTGTTTGTATGTGGACATATTTTGGTGGGTGTAAGTTTCATCTAATTAATTAATGCTAAATTTTCATTGGAAACCCTCTTCCCAAATTTTTCTTCAACTATTGACTTTTGATATGTACAAAAATGTGCTATTTGTATGACAATAACAGAGTATGTGTTTTTTATTACTAGTGACTCAATAAATTGAGTAGTGGCCCCTCCGTGGCTCAGGTGGTAGTGTTCTGATTCATCATCAAGTCATCCCGGGTTCAATTTCCGGTGGGCCTGAAAAAGTTTGTAGCTTTTCACATTAATGTCCCAGTTTATATAGCTGTGACTTCTGAAAAGCGAACCCTCCTTCCTCTATCAATAACTCTTAACTATTACTAACCCCTCCATGTGGACCTAGTTGTTAGTAAACCCAGCTAAATGGCTCACCATTCAATAACCATCTAACCTTCTAACAATAGCGACCACCCACCTCCTACCTGATATCGCTCCATGTAGATAAGCTTCAATAGCACATAACATTTCCCTTTTACAAATATTACAATAAAAAAAATTGAGTAGCAAGTCAGTTAATATTATCAAAGGAGTTCAAAATTGAATAGACTCTCATTGTGATAGTCCATTCATTATTTTGCATAATTTAAAAATTACATAAAAAGTGAAAAGTGTAAAATACATTATATTAATTGGTTTATCGAAACAAGTCAAAAAATTATCAAAAGTTATATTTGGGAAGAATTTATTATTATTTGGTGCAAACTGTGTTATATACATACAATTGTTTTTAGCCAAACAAAGTTAAAACTAGGCACAAAACATTGCTCCACGTTTTCGAATTATGTTAGCTCAGCAAATAAAATATATTTCTGATTTCTTTTTATTATGTAACCTTGGAAAAAAATTTCTTTGCCTGAAAAATTACCTAAAGGGATAAAGTACATTTCAGCTCTTCAGTTATTAATGAAGATGATTTAACATATAATAATTTGAAAGTATGGTGGCTATTTTTAATATTTTAGTAATAGAGTAGTTGTATTTGGTGTCTATGTACAAAATTTTGGCACAGTGTTGTACCAATATCCTGCCTCTGCCCCATTATGATGTTGGATTTTCTCCATATGATCATACACAGTTTTAACTGTGTATCTGGTTGTATATTATTACTGATAATATCATGGAGTACTGACGTTAAATATTTCAGTGGTATTATATTTCAAATTTATTACTGTGCTATCAAATAAAATAGCTGTGCCATGAGAAATTAATTGTGGCGTTATAGTACTAAACTTTGCCTGTATTTGATAGTTTTAACGTAATCATATCCTGCATTCTCAATGGGGTCGTGTGCACTTCTTAACTTAATTTTCGTATTCAATGATCGCTAAAGTATTTTGAATTTCTTAGGATAGGCCGAGTAATTTGTAATTAAATTGTTTTAGGACAAGAAGTGTATCGTGCAGCCCCAGTGAAGTATCTTCTACTAAAAGAAGGAAAAGTCGAAGTAGCAGTAGAGAAAATAAAAAAAGTAAAGAAATTGAAAAATATATCAAGACAAGAAGTCACAGCAAGAGTTTAAGTCGGAGCAGAAGTAAAGATAGAACTCGGAGTCGGAGTAAGCGCCGGAGTCGAAGTAAGCGCCGGAGTCGAAGTAGGCGCCGGAGCCGAAGTAGACGCCGGAGTAAGCGTCGGAGCCGAAGTAAGCGTCGGAGCCGAAGTAAGCGTCGGAGCCGAAGTAAGCGTCGGAGCCGGAGCAAGCGTCGGAGCCGAAGCAATGGTAGGAGTCGCAGTAAACGCCGAAGCAGAAGTAGGGGAAGGAGTCGTAGTAAGCGCCGGAGTCGCAGCAAGCGCCGGAGTAGAAGTAAGGGAAGGAGTCGCAGTAAGCGCCGAAGCAGGAGTAAGGGCAGGAGTCGCAGTAAGCGCCGGAGTAGAAGTAAGGGGAGGAGTCGCAGTAAACGCCGGAGCAGGAGTAAACACAGGAGTCGCAGTAAGCGCCGAAGCAGAAGCAAGCGTAGGAGCAGGAGTAAACGCAGAAGTAGGAGTAAGCGTAGAAGCAGAAGTAAGCGCAGAAGCAGAAGTAAGCATCGGAGCCGATGCAGGTATAGAAGTAGGAGTAGAAGCCGTAGAAGTCGCAGTAGACAGAGAAGTCGAAGTAGAAAAAGGAGTCGCAGTCGTTTAAGAAGTAGAAGTATTGTTCGTAACGGGAGAAGAAGCAGAAGTAGGAGGAGGAGGAGCATCAGCCACTGTAGTGTTAGCTGCCGAAGGAGTCCGAGCCGTGGTAGGCGACGAAGTCTTAGTCGGAGGAGGAGTCTTAGCAGGCGCGGAAGCCTTAGCCGTAAGAGGAGTCTCAGTAAGCACAGGAGCCTCAGTCGGAGGAGGAGTAATAGTAGGCGTAGAAGCTTAAGCAGGATGAGGAGTCTCAATAGGCGTAGGAGCATCAGTAGGAGTATAAGCAGGGTTTCAAGTCGGAGAAGGAGTGGCAGTCGGCGGTTAAGCTCTACTCATGGGAGAAGTTTCAGTAAACCCAGAAGTATCAGTTTACAGCGGAGTGTGAGCAAAAGAAGTGTAAGTTGTCGCAGAAGTAATAGTAGACATACAAGTTTGAGTCTGTGTGCTGTAAGAAGTCTAAGTAGGAAGGAGAGCCCAGACCGGCAAAGAAGTCGGAGAAGTAGAAGTAGGCGTAGGAAAAGTCAAAGCGGACAAAGAACAAGAAGTAAACATCGAACTAATAGTAATGGAAGCAGAAGTCTTAGTGAGGATAGTCCTCATCAAAGGAAACGAGACCGCTCACAAATTCGTAAATCATCTGTTGAACCTTGTGTGAAATCTTGTAAAGTTGAGGATAAGATAAGTCATTTTGAAGATGAATCCAGTGAAGTTATACAAGACTGTAATTCTTCTAAACCCTGCCAAATAACTCACAATACTTCTGTAGAAATTAGTTCCAAACTCCAAGATGTCTCAAAAGAGAATGAAGATTCTTTTATTGAAAAATCTCAAGAAGTGACCTTTTCAGAGTTATCTGGTGAAGAAGTGAAAATTTCTGAAGAGAAAACCAAGTTCTGTGATCAAAGTGAAGTTAACATATCTCACTCATCGGATGCAGTTGATGAAGATACACTTTTACCTTCCAACTTAGAGGTTCCTTTTTCTACCAAGAATAATATTAAGAAAATTGTGACACAAAAACATAAGACTGAAGTACTTGAACAAAGTGAGTTGAATGTTCTTAAGGATAAATGTGTCAGTTCTTCAGCACACTGTGCCCGTACTCTTGACATTTCACTTGAAAATAGTTCCAGTGTAGATCTACTTTTGCAAGAAACAACGGAAATGAAAGCTGCAGTACCTCAAATTTGTGGACTACTTGAAGAACCTTCAGATACAATGATAAATGAAACTGAAATTTTTGATCTTCCGGAGATAAATAATGAAAACTGTGGAAATAATTTGACAAAAATAGGGGATGAAAAAAAAGAAAACATTAATATAGGTTTTGAACATCAAAAAGTTAATCTTGTAAGCTATTTAAATGAATCGAAAAATACTGAGAAAAATAAAGTTTCATCAATTTTACTGACTAAATCTGTGGAAAAAGATATTTTACACAAAAAAACAGAGAGTGAAAGCGATAAAAAAGATACCCATTTTCCTTTAAAAAATTACACCATGCAAACAGTGTTTGATGTATCTTCTTTGCCAAATTATTTAGAGGCACGTGTTGAATCTGAAAATGGTGTATTTTCAGATAACAGTAAAGAGGTACTCATGTCTGGTAAATTATCTTGTTCTAATGAAAAGGTAAATGTAAGTCATGAGAAATTGGATGCAGTTGTCAAACAAAGTTCAAGTAAATTTATGATTAGTGAACAAGAACCACAAATCGGTTTTAAGTCAGATATTAATCAAGAAAGTAAAGAATTAAAAGTTTCACAGAAACGAACAGGGGAGTTGTGTGATTGTAAGCTGTCAGAAGAAATAAAAATGGTAGAAACAAGAAAGGAAACTGGATGTGAAGAAAATGCTGATAAGGAATCGGTTCTTCATTCTGAGTGTGAGGAGATAGAATTGGAAGTGAGAGCATCTGATGAAATATTTAATGATATTGAGTCTCAAACTCTGCAGTCAGATAAAATAATTCACACAAATATTGAAAATACTGAGGAAGGACAGAATACTAATTGTGAAAATACACCTAGTACCATACAACCAGTCACTGTAGAAGATCAGTTAATAATTGTTAGTGACAAACATATGAAAAAGTCTCATAAAAAACGGCGCAACAAATCTGTCAAGTCACCAGAATTCAGTGAAAGCCATTCAAAGAAATCTGAAAAAATAAGAGAGAAATCTTCAAAAACGCGTGACAAATCTGTGAAATCTCGAGAAAAGACTGAAAAAAAATCTGAGAAAACACAGGACAAATTGCATGGCAAATCTGAAAAATTACGTAATAAGTCTGAAAGATCCCAGAATAAAACAAGTAAAACCCGAGAAAAATCACACAAATCTCACAAGTCAAAAAAGTCACGGTCTCACAAGTCCTCCAAACACAAGGGGAGAACCCTTGGAAGTTCTAGTGAAGATGCAGAAAAGAATGATGAGAAAGAGCTTCTTGATTCTGAAGAAAAGTCTATTGATCTTGGTAATGAAAGGTCACCTGGTACATTAATAAGGCAACATAATGTAATATCTCACGTGAATGCCGGAATAAAAGATCAACTTTCTCCTGAAGTGAAAGTTTATCAAGAGAAAGAGGTGGGTAATGCTATGCAGAATCTACTAGGGAATAGTGACAATGATGTGATTAAGTTAACTGGATCTGAAAAACCTTCCAATTGTGAGTTGGACTTCAGTTCCGTGACTAAAAACTGTGATGTTTGTAGAAATGAGAAGTGTGATCCACATACTACAGCTTCTCTTGGTTTCGATGGTGTACCTGATAGTAAAACTGAGAATAATGTGAGTGAAATTCTTGAAGAAAACAGTACTTGTATTGTGCTAGAAAATCAAGAAATAGCCAGTATCAGTGATACTAAAGTATCAAATTCAAATGTGAGTATTATACATATTGATGTAGAGACTGCAATAAAATACGAATCAAAAGTTGAAGAGTTTAATGATTGTGAGAATGAGCATTATGAAACTCATGGGAATGATTTATTGAAAAATTCTCAAGAAGCTTGCTCAATGAAAAAAGGGGAAACTGAGAATACGTTTCCACTGGTAGAAGAATCTTTGGAAAACACATACGTAGACACTAGAGACTTGCAATACATTAAGACAATAAAAGCCGATACAGATAACGATCAGATAAAGAATGAAGACAAATCTGTGATGGATGGGCAACAGACTGCAATTTCATTAAGTGAAGAAGTTGAAAAGTTACCAGTAATCTCGAGCCAAAAACTTTATAATGAATTATTTATCCACCAGGATGTTGGAGTTGGACAGGAATTGGTTGAAGATAGTCTTTGTATGGAGTCTTTGAAAACCTGTGCAAAGAGAACTAAGCAAGCTGATTGTCTTGAGAAAAAAGTTCAAGAAAGCATTGATACTGAGAAATCATTGGTTAGTACTAATGTTGGACCCATTCCTTCAAAAGACATTAATGTGGAGGTCTCTAGTTGTACGTCAAATATCACAAAAGAGTCATCAAAATTGAAAATATCTATTGAACATGTCGAACATCCTGAGAAAGTAATGGAAAAATCTCTGGAAGACTCTGAAGAATCAGAAGATGACTTAATGGACAAATCTTTAGAGAAGTCCATTGAAAAATCTATCGAGAAATCGTTAGCTAAAAATATGAAAGTGGCGGATAGGAGTCGACGTAGGTACAGAGACAAAACGCGCAAGTCTCGTAAACATAAAGACAAACAAAAAACGGAGAAATCTCTTGAATCGTCAGATGATTCATCTCAAAAGTCGAATTTAAGTGTTTCTCGTTCTAGATCAAGAGAGCGATCACCATGCACATTAAGAAAACGTTCTGTTAAATCGGGCTCCAGAATGAAAGATACATCCAGGAGATCCAGAAATGTATCAAGAGATAGGTCGAAAGGTATATCGCGGTTACGATCCAGATCACTTTCTAAGTCCAGGGAAAGATCAAGGGGAAAATCGAAAGATCGTTCTCGGGCGAGGGGAAAATCACGTGGTAGGTCTCCACGAAGGTCTCGTATGACTTCTAGAAGCAGATCTCGTGGAAAGTCGAGAGGGAAATCGGGAGACCGGTCTCGAGGACGGTCAGCTGCAAAAGGCAGAGGTAAATCGCGAGAAAGGTCGAGAGAGCGATCTCGACCCAATTCAAAAAACTGTTCACGTGCTAGGTCCAAGGACTCATCGTATACCAAATCTAAAGATTCAAGAGTTCGCTCTCGCTCGAGATCGTACGGAAGGAAAGAGGGGTCTCGTTCGAAATCTAGAGCTAACTCTAGAGGAAGATCTCCTACAAAATCTCGTGTGATGCAAGGAAACACTCGCTCCAGATCTGCCACAAAAGTGAAAGTGAAATCTCGATCGAAGTCAAGAGGGAGGTCGACGTGTAAATCTACATCAAAGTCAAAGTCGAAGTCAAAATCTGGTGATAGGTCATGTTCTAAATTAAGGGACGGTAAGATCTGTAAATCAGTCAATGAAAGTAGAACAAAATTCTGTGACAATTCTTTTGAACTTACTGTAATTTCTAAAACTAATTCTAATTCGAGTGACGCTACTCAAAGTTCAAGTGACGACTCTCCGGTATTAAGAGAAGAGAGTCCAGATCTAAAGAGATCACGAGATCAGTCACCTGAAACAAAACTGAACTCATGGTCTTCACTAAAGACAAGTCCGCAATTAAATAAATTCAAAGGAGTTGATTGCCAGCGGGATAAATCACGATCTCATTCTAGAGAAAAATCTGTAGGCGCGTCTGATAGAACTGAGGATACAACACAAGAAGGAAGTTTGTTAAAGGAAGACCCCTATCTCACATCAAGTAAATCAAAATCTCCTTTTCCTGAAACTGACAAATTATCTGTGGTCAAAGAGGAAAATAAACTTACGGAACCTGGTGATAGTTTAGAAGGTGTTGTCAAAGAAATTTCTCGGTCGAGGTCTAGGGATAAATCTGTTGATAAAAGAAAATGTTCGCGTTCTAAATCAAAAGAAAGATCTCCTATAAAATCCAAAGAGAAATTACGTGCCAAATCACGGACTAAATCTCCCGACAAATCTCAGTATAAGTGTAAAGATAAGGGACGTACTAAGTGTGGAGAAAAATCAAGATCTCGTTCTAAAGATCGTTTGAGGGCGAAATCAAAGGATAAGACCACTGTGAAGTCTCGCGACAAATCACGTCGTAAGTCACGTGAAAAGTCACGAGATAGGAAACGTCATCGAAGTAGGACGAGAAGCAGAAGCCGCAGTCGAAGTCACGATCGAAGTAGAAGTCGTGAACGACACAAACGCAGACGAAGGTAAGTGAACTTCTCATTACAACCTAATGACTCAGCATCATAAGGTGGCGCGAGGCATGCGTCGTTTGGTGAGATGGAAGCTGCTCTCTGCACTTGTCAATGCACAAAAAAAAACATTTTCAAGCAGAAAATTCAAATGTGCAGCGAATTTTATTTAGCCATTTGCTTAGATGTATAAAACTCTACATTCCTGAAGTTTTTCATAATTTTTGCACTAGTGTATTGATGTATTGAAAATGTCAATTTTTTCACTTTTTTGGCGGTTATTTGGTTTTTACGTTAAATACACCAAATATTTCGATTTAATTTCTATTATTAATTAGCTATTTAAACGACGCGCATTTTGATGTATCTTTGTGTCCGTAGTTCAATTTTTACGCGAGCTAGAACGATTTTCAAGAGAGAAGTTAAATTACTTTAACATACTCCAATGATGTATGAAATATGGTAAGGAGAAAACAAAATTATAGATGCAGACGGAAAATATGACTAAAATTGAATTTTTATGATCTAATATTTGTATTGATTTTATAGTGTTTGTGCGTATGAATATGTTTCAGGGCGTGTATGTGATAGAGTGTTTGTTGGTATTAGAATTTGCAGAATGGTAATGTGATTCTTTAATACATGTTTTCCATTTCTTCTTGTCAAATTGTAGGATCTTTTGACGGTATTTAACTAAAAAAACAGACCACGGACATAACGTACATCATATAATTTAGATAATTCATTAGCTTTAACGATACTTATGGTAAATATGATACTTCAGATACGGATATTTAACAACAAAAATCGTAAAGGGGTCAAAAACAGACCAATTTACACAAACCGTTCAGAATAGCACTACTTAAGACTATTGTAGACGTACTTGGTCTATTAGAAGCAAATAAACGTATTACAATATTCAATTGGCTTGTGTACTATTTTCTTTAGACCGGGGATTTTGTGACATAAAACCATTTTTAGAAGAGAAGGTTCATAAGTCCTTATGCCGTGTTTGAAAGGTAATCGTAACAAGTTAATAGGAGCGTTAATTGATCTCGTTTTTACTAATATTTGATGTATTGAAAATTAGTCGTATCAATTTATGGTGTTAACAGTGCAAAATTGTGGCACAATAGGTTTGTTCATAGTGTTGGAGTATACCACCAAATTGTGTATTACCAAAACCATATGTGGAAAATGACTGAATTCAGAATCAGCAAATATGCAAGCCATTATGTAAAAGAAATCTTGACAAAATCGGTTCCTTTTAAAAACCATGTTGTTAGAAGAATTGCTTGAGTCTCTGAACTATCCTCGGAAGATTTGAAAATATTTTTCACTGCAACACCTGAAGTTTCTCAACTATTATATTTCGCAGAAGCGTTAAATGAAAATAAAGTTTTCATAAGCTATTCGCACGAAGTATTTTAACAGTTATTTCAAAATATAAGAAGAAAAACTTACAAATGTTAATTGCAATATGCTAATTGGTTTGGAATAGAAATTATTGAAGACTACTGCTGTAACTGTGCTTATGGACTAAGGATCCTGTTCACAAGTAGCTATGAACTATATACGTTACGTAAGATTGTAATCCAAAACCATCTGACTTGCAGAACCTTCGATCACGATGATTAACCAGTATGTTTATCTTATCATAGAAGCAGCTAGTGAAGATTGTAGAAATTTTTTCTTCGTAATTTCGTAATTTTCAGCGGTGTGTGCTTAGCCCACCGCTGGTCGAAGAGTGCGGTAAGTTACACATTGGGGAAAAAACGCATTTTCGGTAATCAAGTATCAGATATTTTTAAATAATGTAAATTGTAGTTAATTTGGGATCTTAGACTGCCTATATCAGATATGTGAAATATAAGTATTAAAAAGATCTGAACAAAATTAGCGAACTTTATTCATGCATATCATATAAAAAGATTTACAAAATTACGTGCATAGAAGTATAATTCTTTTTTGTATTAATTCTTTATTAGCCACACTACCTTTGACTTAACTTTCGCACAAAACAACTCAAGAGTTATTTAATATGAATTTATGATAAAAGTATCGCCTAAATGAGCTCTCTCTTAATTTTTAATAGGAATGAATTTATATACTTTAAATATTTTAGCCAATTCCGAGATCGATTTTTTCGGAAATATATACAAACATACATACATGGTGTCCCAGAAATGTTGCGACAATCCTCTAGGGGAGGTGGGGTACGTCATAAGGATTGAGAATTGCATAGCAACTCATGGCCGCAAATGTCAGGTACCAGAGGTCGAAGATAGGAAAGGAAACAAGAAAGTGACTCATTTGAAACATTTATTGGACATAATGAGTACAAATTGTGTGCGACATGAATACAGCTGTAATATTACAACAGATGCTCGAAATTTGTACTATCAGACGCCACGCATGCCTGACACCGACGGAGCATTGACTGCCGGACACGCTCGTATAAACCAGGAGTTTCTTTAATTGTAGCAGCGCGATTCTTGCGACGAGATCCATTTCAGACTTCACAGGATCGCATACATCAATTAATTAAGAAATGGACTTACCTAACCCACTCGGCAAGCATTCTCAGGGATAATATTTGTTCTCCTGCTATAAAAATGGTTAGGAGATGATCGGGGTTCGGCCGATAATTTACGTGAAATACACATTAATTCTTCGTGAAGAAACAGCATTTATAAAATATTGGTTTAATTATTATTACCCAAAAATACAAAATACAATATTGCATTTCACTTTTTCCCCTCTAACTTCCCCCAAAAAGACATGCAATTAAGTTCTACCAAGTTATACATCACTGACTTTATCACATTAACGGAAGGAGTCCGTTTAAAATATTTTAAAGTTTATGACTCTTTAACATCAATTTCATACAAATGTTACCACAGTTCATTATTGTAGCTCTTAACATAAAGCATCTCAGTTATAACAGTCACAATCTCCCACGAGAGTCTTTGGCATGCTTTGATGAGATTTTCGCTTACACACCATAAGGTGAACAAGGTACCAATAATGGCCCTTCAAAGAATTACCTTATTAATGTTGAGAAATACAGCATCAACCATCGTGGGTTGTCGTCCCGCGGAAGTCCTGGGAGCCCTTACTCCAAATCTCACTGTGGTACCATCCGAACCAATGCCCCTCCAGATTAACTGCAGTCACCATGCCAGTTCGAACCCCTCACCGGATGTTGAATGTTGGTCGAAGTCATCTTAAGCGAAACTTGATGAATACGTGAGTGTAATTCCTACTCCCGTAATAATTAATTTCGTCACTCTTAATAAAGTCAGATTGTTCATCATTCACACGATCACTGTGTTAACCGGTCTGTTCATTAATGTCATTTAACTTCTTAGAACAAAACTATGTTCTAAAATAAACCGAAGCGTCGCTAATAATGCATTGACACACAAAACGTCTCTTCAATAGAATATGGTCAGACTGATGAAACTCAAAATCAGAAATCGTAATCACGATCAAAACTCAAAGTCAAAAGTCGCTTAACAATGCTCATAATGACAAACTCGAAGTCAGAACATAATAATAATACGGATAATAATGATCCGTAATTCAAAAACTGATAGTCCTGATGATGATCTGATAATGAAAAAGCTCCTTGATCGTTTCTGCTACAACCTTAAATAATCAACTCTTCTGACGGAACTGGGCAACGAAGACCCCCCTTACGCTGTCACTCCTAATTTTTAGCTAATTCCTAACAATTTTTCACTCGCGTGGCTTTCCTCCAATGGGTTAAATTTCTGTGACGCAGTTATTCCTTCCCACAAATGGCTGATATGGGTATAATTCCTAAACGTCGGCATAGTGGCCTGTTTTTTTTTTTTTTCGAAAGTTAACATCAAATTGAATATCAACACACTTGTGTCGCCCTTCCCTCACTCTGCCTGACAGAACCCATTTCTGTGTCCTCGCAACATAACACTTAAGACTCTCACGTCTTACAGACGGCGGTAACCGTCCTTCATCAATGTCTACGCGCGCACGTTGTGTGGTCGCAATTCTTTCCCTTATTTGTTTGTCTGGTTTAGGTTTTAAAATCCAGATCTTTCGTCCCCAAAATCTTCAAAGTGTGTCTCCTTCCTTCAAGAGGGTCGCTTTACAAGAGGCCTATTATTCCCGTCTTCTTAATTCTACGAAACTGAGTACCATTGTATTTCTCACAAGGATTTTCAAAAAATGTTTCCCCCTTTTTCTCTTTGACCTCGCAACATACCACCATCTCCTCTCAAAATTGCCAGGACACGTTTACGTTTTTCAACACGCTCCAATTTTCGAAGACAGTTAATTTTGCGTCTCTTCAGACTTAAGAAATTACGATTCCTCATGTCCCTCACACGGGCTTACGAAACACCACTAAATATTTATTTTAATCTCTTCTAAAAGCGTGCTTCAAACAAATATTGTTTCCTTCGTGTAATCCCTTATTGCCATTATCTTAAAACACACCAGACCTTCTTTTTGAAATTGCTGAAACCAGCCTGCCAGAATGCGCGCTTCGTGTCACAAGACAACCTCCATTTTCAAATTATCTAATACTCCGAAAATATACGACTCCTTATATTTCTGCCAAAGGTTCAGAAATACTAAAACTAATTATTTTATATATGTCGCAGCCCGAAAGTAAAACTAGACACTTTATAAAGAGCCGATAATCAAAGAAACAATTATTCTATTAAGTGACTAAAGAATTTGTCTATATATAAAGTGCCTGACCTTCACCACCCGTTAATAAAATGAACTTTTATTAGCCAGCATTAGCTTATTATTTTCAGCCAGTTTATAAAGAGGCTGACTCGCCCGGCAGATAATAGAATAGAGAATTTTCAGCTTCTCAATAAAATTAATTCCATTCACTGGAATAGATTTAAAATAATGGCAACAATCTTATAATATTGGCTTTAGTATTTAAGAAAACACTCATGTAATGAACATGTATTAATTTCAACAATACAATTTTTTTCATTTCTTTTAAACAATTCACTGCAATTGCACAATTTTAACCCTCAGATAGTGCACGTGAGGTTTTTATTGTCTTTATCTTTTGAACGAAAATCCCAATCGATTTTCTTTCTCCTTGGGGCGTTTGACTTCCCAGTGCAGGATTTAAGAGTTGCTTGGAAATAATATTTTTTCAAAATGTTGAGAAGAGCAACAATTATATAATATTAAACATTTTAAATAATCAATTTTCTAAACAATGAATTTTTTGGAATACTGAAAAGTAATAAGGGATCTAATGACCCTGCCGTTGACGAGCCCTAAAGCCCCCCGCCAAAAAAAAATAAATGAAAAGTAACAAATATGGAATATGGAAAATTTTAATTTTTATAGACACTTAATCAAAGAAACAGTTAATCTATTATCGGTCAGCTCTTTATAAAGAAGCTAATTTTACTATCGGACTGCGACACACATATATAAGAAGTGTTGACAGTGGAATAATTACAAAGTCTGACATGGGCAGTGGAATCTTTTATGTAAATTTATAAGTTTATTCCGAGCTAATTAAATTTTGCAAACTTGATCTTCTAAAAAAATGAAAGAACGCTGTCTACATGTGATTTCTAACCCCTATTCGTCTGCTTGAGCTAAAAGTCGGTGGTAACATTTTTAGTATTGGACATCCCTTGGAACTACTTCATCAACCTTTGTCCGAATGGATTTTCATTTTTCTTATTTTCAGAATCCCTGGAATGAAATTTTAATGCACTTTTTGTGCTTTTTCTAATTTTTTTTTACCATGTTTCAAAAGTTTTATATCAGAGTGGTTCATAGTGGATCTCAATTTTGTAGCATATTTTTCTTTGTACTATAAATCATTGCTGCATGTATAAGAAAAACTTCAAAATTGAGGGAGAATTTTGTCATTTGGGTTGTAGAGAGGTAAGATTTTGAAGGACCAAAAATGAAAGAGGAGAGGGTGAGAGTTTAATAACATAAGAATTCAACTATGCAAGTAAGGAAGAACTGAAATGATACAAAACTGAATGGCTGTGTGCTCGACAAGCATGGCTGATTGGCCGCAAATCGTCTCGTGGGCCGATTAATTGTGGTGAGACCACCGAGAGATGCGTGTTGCCTCGTTGAGGACGATTTAAGGAAAAGTGATCAGCTTCAGAGGCAGATCAGGATGTGAGAAAGGCCTGGTGTGCAGCCCGCACGCTGACCTGCGCCGACCCTCAACAAGTGTGCTATCGAGTGATCCCGCATCGATCTGCAAATATTGATTATCCAGCGAGTCAAGAAGAAACATTTCACAGAACATGCCAAAGAAGAACATAAGTTTGTTTGAAACTATTCTTGGAAACGAAGAATGATAGTTGAAGCTGGATAGAAGTTTTTCTATCAATATAATCAATTTTTTAAGGTGTAATATTTGAATCAATCTGTGAGATTTCAGGAAATAATCCATGGAAGTTCAACTATTAAGAAATGTCACTCATTTGCATAAAAGTGTTGATTCCACACACTATTAACTTGATGTACGTTGCTGAATTTGTCCGAATTTGCTACAAACCCCCCAAAATAATTTTGCAGTAAAACGTGAATGTAATGCTGACTGAAAATTAGACGGGACCGAGATTCGAACTCGGGACCTTGAGCTTAACGCACTCATGCGCTAACCAATTGCGCCATCCCGTTCATATTCCGGACCCGTCTTCCATTAACATTCAGCTTGTGAGACCCAAAGACCTCTGCGGTAGTCTGATAGAGACAGTACCTCACATGAGGTGACTCCTCTTAGGAAATACTTTGTTTTGGTGAATACGAAAGCGTGTGTGAGTGTATATATGTATATA
>NNCF01131502.1:21023-87686 GCA_002313205.1 Laupala kohalensis | reverse complement strand
TATATATATATATATATATATATATATATATATATATATATATATATATATATATATATATATACATACATACATACACTTAACAAGAAACATTGACAGACTGTATTATTTATTCTTTTTTTACCAGCTTTTATTTAAATTGCTTCGTTCGTACGTATGAGTATGTTTGTCCTTTCGTTTCAAAATTGGTTATTGAATTTCCGACCACTTCCGAGTGCCATGGCAATCGATGATTATGGGATGGACATACGGTGGCCAGTAAAAATAATAAAGATCGACCGATATTGGTATTGTATAAAACAGTTTTGGAACAGCTCAATGACACCCCTAGGCAACTTAAGTCCACAATCACTACTATCAGAAATAAACACCCTCTGAGTAGGGAGTTAGAAGGGGTTGAAACGAAAAAAATCGGAAATGGCCGATGTTAGTGTTGAGATCATAGTTTTCTGGCCCTCTGGAACTAGTTGTGATCTTCCCGATGACGTATAAGCTCATGATCAGCCCCTATAACCCCTAGTACAACTGGAGAAGGGAATGCTATGTAAAAATGATCGAAAATTACATCAGTGACGAGTCTTCGGTACGTTGAGCTGATATAGTGATATCCAGATAACGTATGAATGTAAATTCAGCCCCCATGGGAAATAAGGCACTCTTAGCACCTCTTGGGTGCGGGGTGAAAATGGTGTGACAAGTAGAAATAATGGAAAACGACCGAATTTGGGAATACATCATGGTTGGGGTCGCTGAATACATAGTGTTTGCCGCTATGCCACATTCAATGCCGCTGAAGTCCACGATCAATCTCCGCACATTACTAACACCTCTAGGGAAGGGGATGACATCTAAAGATCGTTAAAAATGATCGATATTCGTGATATTTTATGACATTCATGTTGATCGGTTAGTAGTTTCGTATTATTTCGGGGTATATTATCAAGTTATTCTTATCTATTACCTCCGTGGCAACACACGGCGACAGCGGCGTCTTTGTCGCTAGTTAATTAACATGCCTGTATGATCGAAACTATACGTCCGAATTGAACGATTTAAGGGCAGTTTTTTTAAATGCACAAAACAAAGAAGCTTTATAAAATTTCAGCTTGGGAGAAACCAGAGGCTGATGATGTATGTGGAATGTGGGCACTGGAAATTCCTGAGGGTGAATTGTAGGATCGTCTATTTTGTTTTCATTTGACTAGTAAACAAACATTCTAATACTAAAAAGTATAAAATAAAATAAACATAAGAAACCTTTTTTAAGACAAGATTTTATATAAAAAGTACTTTACTAAAAAGTAAAAAATAATTTTCTATAAAACTGAAAATAAAAAATAACTGCAAATAATCCCTTTCTTGCTCACCATAGGTGCAAATACTTAGAAGATACATAAACGTAGATATTTTTAAAATATGAAGTATAAGTTTTAAAAGCTTTAGGAGTCAAGGGTCGTAAGTATTAAAATATTTATGAAAAAATACTGCAAGCTTTTACTATTTATATTTCTTTGTACTCCTTTTTTTGTTTTCAGTTTTAAAAAAGGTTTTTTTTTCTGTAGAAACTAGTGGAAAGTCAATAAGTAGAGGTGTGTTCCATAAACTCCCTGTTGGTCATATGTGGTCCCTTACAAGCATATGTGGAAATAAATGAAATAATGAAGATATATACATCGTAGAAAAATCTGTGTGCTTTAAAATACAAAATTTTGACTGATTTTCGCTTTTTATTCCCGTGCTTCACCTTTATAGTTTATTTTGTTATAATCACCCACTGTTGGCAGTACTGGTCTACAACTTTCAAGTGGGGTGTCGGGAGCGAAAGCGTTACTTACTGCTCCTCTTCGTTCACTTTTGAATACAAAACCGAAACCGATCTCCTGCCAACTGCACGACGAGGTGCACACCGTAGTTGTAGCACCTACCCGCGAACCAAGAGCGTCTGTCCGGTGGGTGCGGGGTTAAAATAGTTATAACTTGCGTAAAAATTGTGCTACGGGGAAAAAACATTCATCAAACAGCGCGTTGCTTAAAGTGCTTAAAATTAATAATGCAAATTAAATCGAAACATTCCGCGTACTTAACCTAAAAAGCAGGAAACGTGAAAAGTATGAGAAAATTAACTTTTTTTAAATCGCGCACCAGTGCGAAAATTATGAAAAACTTCATGAATGTTGTGTAAGCCTAAGAGTTTTATAAGTTTAAGCAAATGGCTAAATAAAATTTGCTGTATATTTGAATTTTTTGCTTGAAAATATTCTTTTGTGTTGTTTGTACGTTTTTAAAGCCACAACTCTCATACATGACATTAAATGACCTGAAAAAGGAATCTCTGAATGTAGGTTAATCACCCACCTTCACACAAAAATTCATATCTTTTTCTTGAGCCAGTGTTCAGGAAAAAATGTTTCTTGCCCCTTTTGTGTGGGAGGAGGGGTTGATGAACGCATTGACCGTGGAAACACAAATTTGATTTTTAGGTGTATGGAACACTTGAAACCGGATGATTAAAAAATTCCAGACTTAGGACTTGAGATTAGATTTTACCTGTCAACCAGGGATGCCCTCGAGGAAAGAAAACTAGGGAAGGGAAATAAGAAGGTCAAATACTGAAGAAGTTGATGGGCAAAGTATGTTTCTTTAATCTTTCAAGTAGAGGTAAAAACAAGAAAAACATTACATTACCATCAGCATTGCTTCTTCCTTCATAGAGCACAGAAAGACTCACCGTGTAGTCAGTATCACTTAAAGGTGATGTTTATGGATGTATTCATGTGTGTGTTGGTTTGTGTACGAGATGAAAGTTTGAAACTTGCTTTTAAATTACTCTGATTTTTTAAGGTCACGGTCGGTGTCTATTCATATTGATAAGAAGAAGCTGTTGGAGATAGCTCGCAAAAATGCAATGGCTCTTCTGAAACAAGGTTCATTAACAGGACCTGGAAGTGCTGGTCAAGATAAAATTACCTCTCTAACCGCAGGAGGCAAAAGTGTTGAAGAATTGACAGGTATTTGAATTGCATGTCATTTTCCAATTTCATAGAGCAGGAGAGGACATCATACTTCATAACGTTGTTAATTTCTTTATTATGAAAACAAACTTCTAAATAGTCATATATGAAAAGGTTAATTTTTATTCTTATTGTTGTATTTCACCTATGCTGTCCTTGGAATTATATTCCAAAACTTGAACAAGGTCATGTACCTCTTTTTATAAGTTGTCTTGACCATGAATTAAGCTTGTTGACGAGATGACAATTGATCTGTGTATACAACTTGGGTATCTGAGTATACAACAACATGAGATGGAAACTGTGTATCATTATTATTTACTATTATGTATTAGATATTGTTATTTTGACGTTTAGTTTTTTCTTTGGTACATTTACTGCAATGGTACTCTGAGAAAATTGTCTATAAACTTGAGTATGTTTCCAATTAGTATTAAAATTTCCTATATGTAAAATCCTATCCAGTTTCAAACTGTGACTTCATCTTTCATTGGTGTGCAAAGGTATTGTTATTGACTGATTTGATCATAAAACAAGTTCATGAGGCAACGTAAAGAAGTAAATTAGATTGTGGGACCTTAACATGTGACTCATTCCCTAATATGTAACGATTCTACTTGTGTGTGTCTGCTAATGTTCACTAACTTTTTATTAAACTAATCCCTACTGAAATTCAGTTGAAATGATCAGTTTTCATTTGTTCTCATGTGACTTGTGACTATGGAAAACACAATTGTTAATACTTCCAGAACTTGAAAGTGCGTATTTGTTTTCTCATTAGTAGACAGTTGACAGTGGAGGACAGTCGGTATTATGGGTTGCCTACATGGCCATATTTGCTTCACCTGCAGTATTTTGAACATAAACGTTGCCATTGTAATGTGGGACTCATCTAAATTATAATTTCTGAGTGTCTTTCAGAATAGAACCTAACTTATTCTCTGCTTTCTTGCCCTCTATAAATACGAAGTTACTTTTTTGATTTTAATTATTATTTTTATTTATCATAAAGATGTTAAATTGGAGAGGTGAAGGTGTGGACAATTTTATTGTTACCTGACGTCTCTCTGTGACAACACATTGTATGACTTACCATAGCAATCAAAATCTCTTTGCTGGTGGTCCCTTTCATTAAATGGGACCCAAATAAAGCCCGGGAAGGAAAAATATAAGGTCTCTAACTTTATAAGTTACTTAGATGAGTTTGTCAATTTGATTATTTTAATTTAGTCACACCAATTTTCAGTTAATGTTGTAGGCCCAGAAACTTCTGTTTTGTAAAAACACAAAATTCCACAAATATTCATTGTTTATGGCATTGTTGTGATTCATGGGGCGATACTAATTCTAAGCCAGTAAAAATTGATAAAAATGTTGATGTAATTCGGACAGAGATGGAAATCTTTTTAATATCTTCATTTGGTCCCAAATACACGAAATCTGAGTTCGCACCACCTCAGGAGGTGTGCTTAACTTTTTGCAGCTAAAAAGCACGAACATTTTGCACTTTTTGCTTATATCTCGGAAAAATAGAATGCAAGGAACATTTTACTCCTATTAAAATTAAGTAGCATTAAATTCTGCGTCGAATAAACACCTCAAACATAAAATTTGGTCCAGGGGTTTGCCCGTAATTATCGATCAAAAACACCAATTTTTAGCAACTGTGCATACAAAATGTAATCGTTGTTCTCAAACCTAACCTCACAATGAGCGCTTCAATAAAAATAACTGACCACGAAAATTGTAGAGCATGAAATACTAACTTCAAAAACCACTGCACTTCCCAAATTTACTCACGCTTCTAAATAGATTAGAAATTATGTTAAAAAAACGAGTTTAATGACATTTTTGCTTGGCCACATCTTTCTAAACTCCCTATGTGTATAATAATAATAATATTTTATTGAACCACATAGATCATTACAATGATGTATGGCGAGTCATAGTACTAACAACAATAACAATAATATTTTCATATAAGAATAATAACATTATAATAATTTTGATACATTTAACCATATTCATTTAACTTAGGCTAAGTAGAAGTTAACATAAAATACAATTATTTTCTACTATTACAGAATATTAATATTTATTTAGGCTAGGGTTATATATCTATGGTAGGAATTCTATTATTTTACTTTTATTTTATTAATTTATGTGAAGGTCTATATTTATGCTAAAACAGTGTAATTTAATGTTGTTAGATCTTTTCCCGCATCATGGGTCCCCTTCTGCACCTTTGTTCTAATGATTGCCTGCAACAGATTGTATTTCATACATTAGTTATTGTCATTGAGGAATTCTTGTACACTGTAGTAAGTTTCTGTTGTGAGAATTGTTTGAGTTTTGTTTTGAATGGGTTCAGTGTATTGATGATTTTTAGGTTTAGTGGTAACGCATTATATAGCTGTATACCTGCATTATAAGTGCTTTTTTGGCTAAGAGTGGATGTTATCTGTGGCAGATGGATATTTCTGGCCTGTCTAGTGTTGTGAACATGAACAGTGGAATTAAATCTATAGAGTGGTCCTTTGTCTACTAGATCCTTTTTTACAAAGTACAAAGTTTCAAAAATGTACATGCATGGCAGTGGAAGTATTTTCAACTTTTCAAATAATGGTTTACATGTAGAAAGTTTATTAGTGTTGGTAATTGTTCGTATTATTCTCTTCTGTAAACAAAAAGTTTGTTTTGTTTCTGGTGCTTGTCTCCAAAATATTATACCATATTTTAGAATGGAATGGACATTTGCATAATATCCTGTTCGAAGAGTATCTGTTGTGCAATTTGCTGTTAGAACTCTGATGGCATACTTTATTGTGCTGAGTTTCATATTCAGTGTTTCTAGGTGACAGTTCCATTTCATGTTATCTTGTATAGTAAGTCTCAGAAACTGTGTTGTTTGTTTAAAGATGAGGTGTGTTACCATTAAATTCGATGTTAGGTGTGTGCTGTTTAGATGAATGAGGATTATGGAAGGAAACTATGCAAGTTTTGTCAGTGTTTATTATGAGTTTATTTTGTTGGAACCATTGGATTAGGGTGGCGATAGTGGATTTGGTAGTGTTAAGTAAGTTTTCAGCAGTTTTGGCACGGAATAAGATGTTTGTGTCATCAGCAAAAAGTTCAATTTTGTGGTTTTTGATGATGGATGGGATGTCATTAATATATAGGAGAAATAGTATGGGTCCCAGGGTGGAGCCTGAATAGTTCCCGAATTACTATAAATTTCATTCCGAATAGCATCCAAATATTATATTTACCTGTAATTGATTCACTTTATAAGTATTACTTAGTACTTACTAGGTATTACTTATTGCTTCGTAATTTTGTTTTTTCTCTAATTCAATTTCTTTGAACACAAATATCATACGAAGTCAATGGTTTCCAAACTCTTTAAGGAAGTAGTTATAAATAATTAAACCAATTTGTTCATAATAGTACTTTAACCCTGCTGTCCTTAAAATATACAAACAATCTTCTAAGAATGCAGAAAATAAAGTTAAGAACACAATATATAGATAGAAATTGATTATTTATTTGACATAATGATATTTATTACACTATTAAACATAATTTTAGGAAATATGAATGTCAAATACATACAAAATATTAATACACAAAATATTGAAAATACACATATGAAAATATACAAAAGAACTTGGCTTTCTTTCTGAGCAACCCACTATAAAATGGCTTACTGTTTGCAACTTGGACACTTAAAGGTAACATGAGCTTTGCAAATATCTTTGCTAATATCTTTGCTACAATTTGAACATATCGTAGGAGTTTTGTTGTCACAACTCGAAGGACAGAATTTGCATCGTGCGTTTACCAGTTTTGTTGTCGTTGTTGCTGCTAGTGCTTGGTACAACTTGGTTTTGTGTTTGTATCAACACAATTACACTAGGGCTCTAATGACCTTGCTGTTGACGAGCCCTAAAGCCCCACAAAAAAAACAACACACAATTACACTGGCTTGTTCATTTCAAGGCAGCCATTTTCTTCTTTGGATATAGGGATAGAGGTCATTAGAGCCCTAAAATTCTGTACAGTTAGAGAAAATGCAGTTACGCGTTAAGGAGAACCAACATGACTCTCCCCGCGTGTGGGACTTGCTGAATGACTCAACCATACCCACTAAAACCCTCCTGAATTACAATATATCAAAACATATCTGAAAACATATATACCAAAACATTACAACGAGGAAAATGAAAGATACCCTAGCTCTCGCAACCTACTAGCATCAGGATAAAAAAGAACAAGAGGTGACCAAGGAAGGTCGGGAAAGAGAAAGGAAGGAGCCTAGCACAAGTAAGTGGAAGTAATGCCAGGCTCAGCTCGGGGCCCTGTGTTTGTCAAACACGTACTTACTAGATGTAAGTCCCCTGGGGGGATAAGTACCATGAAATGAAGCATTATATACCATAAGCATAATTTTTAAAAAAATGTCTAAATAGAATATAGTCTGTGTTCGAACAAGCTCGATGAACCAACAGTTTCACAATAAAAACTTCTTAAATGTACATCTTTCATACATGCTGCAAATAAATAAGTAATTTGATCTTCCCATTTCTCCTTCTTCAGACTGTAACAATTTTGTTTCACACACTATTATTAATTATTATCTATACAATGTCACAATGTCACAAATGGATCAGGAACATATACTCTCTACTGTTATCATGAATGCTAACTCCACTTGTACATTAAAAACTCCAGTTTTTTTGCAGTAGCATGTACTGAATTATGTGCTTTGCCTTATATTAATTTATGGTTCATGCATTAAAAGATGTATGAACATACAAAAAAACACACTCCCTCATCTTTCACTGTGAGAACTGTAATTAATGTGTTTTTGGTAATGGTATTTTTTTTTTGAGGTGGGGGTGGGGGCTTTAGGGTTCGTCAACGGCAAGGTCATTAGAGCCCATAAGGTACTTCACTATTTTTAAGTAAAAAGTTTGAAATTTCACTTACTTGTAAAATCAACAACACTAAATAACAGCACAATGAAATTAGTACTGGACACAAACAAAACTAACACGAACAATTATGCACCTAATCTGTGATATTGCTGTGGGAGGTGGGGTGAGACAGGTTACCTGCCTCGTATCACCTCCAAGGCAAATAATCTTTCTGGTGAAATTACAGGCAGCTTGCTTCATTTTTGGGTAGGTTGTGTCTCCACGAGGCAAGTAAGCTGTCTCGCAGCTTGCTGGGCAGGTTATCTGCCTCGCTGCTTGTCTAGTGTAAACGGGCGTTTTTATTTCTACATACGCGTTCTGGCAGTAGCTGCGACGCTCGATTGTGCCGACGGCAATGTTGACGCACCTGCGGAGCATTCACAGATAAGTTCTCTGAATGTTCGCGAAAAATTGCCTCTTCTCTTGCATTAGAGTTGAATTTTACTTGCGCGAAATATGTTTTGTCCACTATGAGTAGGAATCTTTTATAAGCGGGTTCCTTATAATCGAATTGTACTGTAATGTTTTGATCTATTGTTGTTTCTATTTCTGTCTACTCAGAGATGCAGTAGTGAATGTTTAATGATTTGGTGTTCTCTGAAAATTCTTGTGTCCTACAGAATGGTTCAACTAAAATGTTTTCCCATTGTAGTTATTCTGGATATATAATACGTGGTGTTATTGTTACAATAGGTTTGTTTCAGCAGCAATCCCGGATATTTCCGAACGGTTCCGAACTGTCACGCGCATGCGCAGAAACGAAATCCCAGTTGTGCGCTGTTCCAGCAGTGACAATTACGAACTTTTTGTCCCAGTTCGCTGTTCCACCAGTCGCCAGCGAAGAATTCCGAACCGTTCTGAGAGTTCTGGAATTCTGTAGGGATTTTAAATTCGGAACTGGTTACGGTCGGTCATTCTCGAGGTTCGTAGGCGGTGGGGGAAATCAGCGGAAAGGAAGCGAGTATCACTCGATTATACAGCGTCGCCCTGTTAACTTCTCTTATTGTGCTACCTGTTTTGTTCGACCCTGCTGTTTTAATTGAATTATTCTTTCGGACCATCATAAACCTCTTCTGTTACATTTTGACCCTACTTTTTTCCTGTTTATTCTTTCCGATTAATGGCGGAAATCTCGTAGTTTATAAAGACCTAGCTGTGATTTTTAATAAAAAAAATTCCTCCACGTGGTCATACGCAGTTTGTACTATTTTTAAACAATAAATTTATAAAATAAAATTTATATTTCATTTTATATTTATTTTTTGTGTATATTTCATTTCTACTTTCAATAGATTATTTCACGACACATTCTTTGATTAATTTCAATTTTTGATTTACTTAATACTTTTCGTTGTTCACATCTCTTATATTTTACTTTCCTCATCACCTTTTTATTTTTATTTGGTTACTGGTAGATTAAAGAAAACATCAAGTTTGGCTTACCCCCCATTCTTTCTTTAAGTAGGTAATAATTTCTATTCTAAGTGAGATAATATACATGGTATTAAAGTAAATAAATATAAAAAAGTATATGCTTGTGTCTGAGTATTTTGAATTGAGTTGGGAAGGTAAAAAACAATTATCTAGTGTTCTCAAGGTCAGCTTTGAAAATGTATATTAGCAAAAATGTTGAGCCTAGGACTTTGAAATCTTTACACAGTGTTTCTGGGATAGTTATTTATAAAATGTATTGGTTGTATAATTGTATGTTGGATAAAAAATTCTTGTATTTTTTATAAAATCTTGCAATCTCTAGTTAAGCTAATCGTACATGCTACCATCGAACCTTAAAATAACCATATTTAAAAATAAGATAAAAAGGAAACTTAGCTTATTAATAATGGTACATTGTGATTTTATCTCTTGATACAACACAGAAGAGTGTGGGTTCGTGTGCCCGGCGGTGATACACATTGATCTTCCGTGTTTTAACAAGAGATATAAAATCACAATGTACCATTATTAATAATTTGACTGTTTATTTCTATCTTACGTTTATATACGGTTATTTTTACTTGTACTAATTTTACTAGATATGTCATTTTGGACCTGCTACTTGTTCATATTTTCCCATCAAAACTTGAAAATTTTGTTTGTAATTTTCTCCAAAAGTTTTTTTTAACGTGCACTATATCATTAATAAATGTTGTTCTAGAATGACGTTGTTAAACTATTTTGACCGGAAACCTCATTATAACCTCACCTCGGATCCGACCCAACCCTACCTTCCAAATTCATTTCATTCCACTGAACCGATTGAGAGTTAACCGTCCACTGGGCGCATATTGACTGTTGCACACATCAAAATAGAAAATTGTATTTGGAATTATCCCGTCATACAATTCAATATGAAAACTTTTTATTAAAATACTAAATATTAAAAATAGGTTTTAAAAATAAAGAAATAATTTTTCAACAACATATAGATACGGATATAACAAAATTGTTGCTTAACTACTCTTTTAAGTACTCTTAAATATACATAATTTAAATTTAAAATCATTTTTGTGATGTTTTTATTTGAGAAACTTGAAAACGCTGTTGCTCTTGGGATCAGTGCGCCATGTCGAGGGTACAGCTGTATCATTTTATTTTTTCCAAGAACTCTAATGATTTGCCATTGCCGTGCCCCCCCCCAATAAGTATATTGTAGTGTGATGGATTTTAGTTCATGCGACATCTAACGGATGAACTTTAAACTATAGCGCACAGAAGGCGTTCCAGCAGCAAACAATCCCGAACTGTTTGGAACTGTCCTGACGTGCATTCGCACTGAGTTAATCCCGTGAGAATTCTGAACTGTTTGGAATTTGCTGCTGGAACAAACCTAATAGGGCCTTAGGGCCCTTGATCGGAATTGATGGGATGGTCCCTTGCTTGCTTCCGGAAAGTAAATTAGTTTTTTTTTCCTCCACGTGGTCATACGCAGTTTGTACTGTTTTTTGACAATAAATTTATTATTATTATTATCATTATCATGATTGTCTGCTTTATTCTCACTTGAAAATGTTTACTTGTTAACAAAAATCAGTAAAATTTGAAAATGATCAATTATGCTGTTCTTTCATTGGAGAAGTGTCGTAATTAACTTACTTTGTTTGGTAAAATTTGTGAAATTTATAATGTTGCATTCAATCAAAGATGGCGCCTTCGGAAGGGAAGCGTGCATCGCCCGAAGTAATGCCTATAAATGTTGTCATTCAAAATCTTCTAAAACAACAGTTTGTATTTTTTTGTAATTCTGCATATGATCTTAGTTGTCTTGAAAGAAAAAATTTCATACCTATTGACAAAACTACAATTATCTGTTGTCTGGATGTCGACCTAATCTCCATTCCAGTGAATCAAAATCAGATTGATAAACATAAACAATCTTTAATGTTTGTTGAAAATAACGCTGAATGAAAATGAAAAGATCAAAAACTAGAAGAGTTCCTTGGCTAATGAGGTACTTGAGCTAAAGAACTTAGTAGCTGAGCAGGAAATCAATAGTAGAGAACAAGATGTCCAACACAGTTATGAAAATGAAAGTAAACTAGAATCTAGATAACAAACTTTACTAGATAAATATAATGCAGTCTGGAAAGAAAAGATACTTCTGGAAAACATAAGGTTCTGTCTAGCAACATGCAGCTATTGCAAGATAAGATAAATTTTCAGAATTTCTGCAAAGTACCATATTCACAGGTGTTAAATGACAATAATGACTCAGCATCTAGAGTCATTTGAGGACACTTCTGGTATTATTGTAAAAAGTACTAACCAGCTAACAGAAGATCAAATTGCAGCTAAAATAAAAACTCTCAACCCTGCTGATATGAAAATTGGCATTCGTCGTTTCAAAACAATTAAAAATAAAGGAATAGTTAAGCCCTCCTGGAATAATAATAGTGAAGACAAAAAGTTATTACAAGAAATTGAGGAAACATTTCATGGTGAACTTACTGCACAAATGGAAACATTTCAAAATTCTCGCATAAAAATAGTGAATCTCACCAAGAAATATGACACAGAATTGTGCAAAATTATTCAGTGTCAAAACTACCTAAATAATGCCAGTATACAGGTACATCATATTAAAGAAGTATTTAAGATTAACAAAAAATCAAATAGAAGCTGCAATACCTGCACTGCGTAGGCTCAAGTGGATCCTAAGTTTCCAGTATTAATTAATTTTGGAAGTGCTAGTCTCAAAAAAGAAAAACAAAACTAGTATCAAATTGATAAATTATTAGAAATTGCACGAAATCTGTTCCCTTGAGGATTGGTCTGTAGTGTCTAAAATTGAAAACCCAAATGAAGCTACTAACTTGATTGCTCTATCAAAACAGAATGTACCCAAGAAAGAAAGAAAAACCTCACAATGAGTGGATTACAAAAGGACTTACTTATTCAAGTAATAAAAAGCTAAATTGTATAAAGAATGGAAAGATTATCCAAATGATCCTGAATATAAGCAAAAATTTGTTACTTACTGCAAAATACTTAAACTGTTGAATAAAGCTAAAAACAAGTACGATTTTTAAAAACTACAGAATGCTGTCTCTAAGCAAACCTGGCAATATGTAAATGAAAAAATTAATAGAAATGTTAAAACCAATATACCAGTTAATGATTGTTATCTGATTGCCCACATAATTTATCAAATATTTGTAACTGGAATATGTCCTGACCATTTCAAAATATCTGAAGTAGTTCCTATTCTTAAATCAGAGTCTAAGTATAAAATGAACAACTACAGACCAATCTCCCTTATATCAAACATAAGTAAAATGTTTGAAAAAATATTATGTACTAGACTTTCTAAGGTTTTTTAGAAACGTAGTATTATTAATAAGAAACTGGTTTCATGTCGGGGAGGGGAACTGTGGATGCACATGTGCATGTAGCAGAGTTTATGTACTCTAGTCTTGATAAGAGCCAACCTACAGTGGGTGTCTTCTTGGATTTGGCCAAAGCTTTTGACACTGTCAACAATAGTAAACTCCTGTTTAAACTGGAGTGTTGTGGTGTCAGAGGAGTTGCTAAAGATTTGGTATTTAATTATTTATCTGATAGGTACTAGTATGTTAGAATCGATAATAAAAAAGTGATATAAGGAAAGTGACCGTTGGAGTTGATGGAACTAGGGTCTTTTTTTCATTGTTTATATAAACGATCTGCTTTCCTTACTAGACAAGATAATATCTTATGCTGATGATACTGTCATACTATTTTCGGCTAATAGTTGGGTTGAAATGGAATGAGAGATAAACTCTACCTTAGTGATATATTGGTGGGTTTTTTCAAACAGTTTATGTCTAAATTTTGACAAATCTGTTTTTATTGAATTTGGTAACTATGATGACAGCTTGGCTAACAACTTGGATATTAAAATCAATTTGAAACCACTGAAAAGAGTTGAGTACACCAAATATTTAGTAATTCGAATTGACAAAAATCGATAATGAAATTTTCAAATAAATAATATTATAGATAAATCTAGATATCTGCTATATGTATTCTATAGACTGAAATTTGTATTAAACACCAAAGCTCTTATGACAGTTTACCATGGCATTTTCTATAGTGGGCTGTCTATGGCATTATTGCTTGAGGAGGGGCTGGTAACATAGTATTTCAAAGATTGTCTAAACTACAGAATAGAATATTAAACATAATTTATGGCAGAAATGGATACCAGTCTAATGAACGACTTGACATCTGTTGTCCATTGACTTTGATACAATCTTATTATTTAGAATCAGTCACTTTCCTGTACCCCGAACTTAGCAAAAAATATACATTCTCCAAAAGTGTCACAGGAAATAGCAGTTTATTACTACCCATGTGTAAACTTGAAGTAGAGAAAACAGTTTTTTCATACAATACTGTGGCTTTCAATAGTTTGCCTAAATCATTAAAAGGTCTATCAACCAAAGAACATAACATAAGAAATGAAATTAAAAGATGGTTGAAAGAAATTTTATAATTTTTAATTTTTTTATTATTTACACTTTCCCATATTTTCTTTGTATGTGTAATTCTGTTGTTTGTATTGATATGTATTTTGTGAATTTTTTATTATAATTATACTTATCACCAGACCTGTGCACGGATTATTATTAATCCTCTGCAGGTTCAGGTACTATATTGTATCTTTAAATTTTCTGGAATAAATACATACATTTAATATGAATTTCAAAGCATCAAGTTATATTTCTAAGTTGTATCAACTTAGTAATTTGTATTTGAAAATGTTATCTGTTATAGTGTATTTTACTGTTTTAAAATTTTCTATTTATGAACTGTTCTTCAAAATACTGTATAGAATTTAGTAAGCATGAAATAAAGTTAATTGTTAAATTTGTTGCAGTGTACAATTTTTTCTGATTATGAAATGAAAACAAAACAGCAAGTTTGACATTAAATTTGATTGTGGAAACAAGCTTTATTATTAATATTGAACAAACCAAAGGAAGCTGATCAGCTTCCAAGCTATTCAGTGCTATATTGTGAAAAAACTTTTACTTATGGAAAAACATTGTGTGCGAAACAATAAAACACATGTTTTGGAAAACCTATATGCCAGAAATGATGTTCTTATGAATTAAAGGGCAAGAACCAAGAATCCATTTACTCCTTTGTATATTCCTTCCCTTAAGACCTATCTCAAGAAGTCAGTCTCTATTTTTCTTCACATGAGTATGATGGCCTCTCCATGGTTATTCTTCGTGCATGAACATTTACTATAAAATATTTCGAATGAACTTCTAGAGTACTGCAAACAACTGGCTAAGAAGGAAGGAGAAGCCTCTAGTGATTCTGATGATGACAAAAAAGGAAGTGAGAGTGATACAGAAATTACATTTCATCACCCATTCCAAATTAAAGAACGACCAAACAGCATTATCATGAACATAAGGGTAAGATTATTTTTTGCTTCATAATTATAATAATATGTAATTAATCATGACTGCTTAGTTGTAAAATTATGATTTGCATCCTTGTGTGGATAGTTTAGTCCTATTATTTAATTTGTCTGAGAATTTAATGTTATCTTGGATAGAATTGTTGTTTGTGTGTGTATTTGTGTAGTTTTTAGGGAGATTAAATATTTGAATTGGTTTAATTTTCTTCATGCAGAAGTGGTAATTTAAATAAAAACCATTAGGTATTTATCATTGTGTTGTAGTGATTAAATGTATATATTTTTGCACATAGTTTAGCAATGAAAATTTTTCACCTTCAGGACATCCTCACTGATCTGAAAAATAATGATCAGTTTTGGTTATTATTATTCCTATTAGGGGAATATATTGTAAAGTATGCAATAAGAGATTTGTATATGTGTGAGGGGGAGTGATGTGTGTGTTTAAAATCTCCCAAATACAGAGCTTCTTTGCTATGTTTGGTATTTCTAATCACTGTAAACAACATCCTCTTCCCCACTAGACAGACTCGCAGACCTGAATAGCTTCCTCCTCCTTTTAATTAGCTCTTACTACTTCTACTTCTTAAAAGTCTTTGCTTCAGTTTGCTTCTCTGTGATACTGTCTGACAATGATTTCCCGAGTATCTTTGTGATTGTTGGTATATCCTGTTTCCCTTGTCCGCCAGTGTTGGTTGGCAGCATCTCAGCAATAATGGATGTGGCTTCATAGGACATTATGTGAAATGCCCAAGCAACATGCAGAGCCCTTCTCTTGTGTACACTCTAAACCTGTTAAACTTTGCTCATCATGGTCTTCAAAATCTCTGCACATTCTGCACAATACATATTTTTATCACTTTTATTTTCTCTTCATTAACCTTAATCAAAACAAAATTATTGCAGAGTTGTATTGCAAACCGGCACTTATGGGAAACGCCTCTTCACTGCCAATATCTCCACTATTAGGTGTCTGCTATTGAACTTTAAATTATGCCACATTCAACACAATTCATTTTAATGATGATGTACTGAATGAAAATGATGATGTACTGAATGAAAATTGGAGATGGAACCGGGATTCAATCCCAGAACCTTCAGTTTAGTGTGCTGACATGCTTCCAACAACGTCACTCCATTTGCCTCCTGACCCAGTCTACCATTGTCATCAACTTAACTTTGAGGTCTAAAAATTAACTAATTAAAAAAAACAAGAGATGCAATTTAATTGTTTTAATAATACAAATTAAGAGGCTTGAATAAAAAATTAATGTAAAATTATTTACACAATTTTTCTGATACATGGTATTTTACCAGTTAGTTGTATAGTTAATTAACATAGTTGTAAGGTTCATCTTGTTTTCAGAATTCTGTTCAACTTCCTGTGAAGACTTTGCAAGAGAAAACAGCTGAACAATCTAAACAGCTACGGATACAGTTTCCCGTATCCAGTGGCCAGCAACATAGGAAAACTGGTAAGAGTAATTATTAATTGGTGTATTGTTATCCTCAATGACTTCTTTTTTTAAAGTTTCGTATATGCTGTATGTAGTGTTATTTCAGCATATTATTAACTTGCTTCTGAGATAAGATAGTTGGGCATAAAGAAAATTGTGTTTTCAAATACAAACAATCCCATGCATGTGATTTAGATACAAATCAATGCACAGACAGGTTAGATGAGGATTTTGTCTTGAAGTATTATTCTTTACAGATTGTTATATAATGTCACGGCTATCCAAACCAGACCCTGATAAGTTGCTTATAAATGTTTATAAATCAGGTTTATTTACTTTTATCTTATGTTATTATATTATATGACTTTTATCTTTTAAAATAAAATTGTGTTATTGTACATATTTTTTATAATTTTGAATTTAGATTTTTAAGTATTTAGTAGTATAGAAAGTAAATATGGAAAATTATACAATTCCTAATTGCAATAAAAAATTCAGAAATATCTCTCTTTTACAATTTTCAAGGTTCCCGGAAGAATGATGTAAATTGTGGGAAAAATATAAACTGAGAGAAAAGGATGCTGGCTAGAATGAACATATCGTTAGGGACTTGTATGATTGCTGTATTAGGAGTAATTTTACAAATACTTTAGTGTTCAATATTTGATTTATTTTGTTACAGTTATTTATATATTTCTGAAGCAAGTGAAATTACTGTTCATACAAAACTAATTTTTCTTGGGATAGGTCTATTTCTTATACCTAAATTGACTTGATACACTACATGAAGTAAAATGTTTGGAAAAATTATTGTACAAGTTATAGTAAACTTGTGGATACACTACTTTTTCTATCTGCAAACTTCTATCTGAGCAGTCCCCTTGAAGTGGATCTGGGTACATTTTCATTTTTAAGTTCTGTTTCCTGGTAACTCTAGTTATGAACATAGGGTGCTGAAGGTTTATCCTACCTTTGTTGAAAGTTTGTCCCTCTGGTTTGCTAATAGGAATTCCAAAGCATCACTTGATTCTCCTTACCACCAAATTTCAGTGGTGGTGAGGAACCACAAAATGTAACATCAGAATCATCCACCAAAGGTAATTCCAAAGAGTGAAAGAGACTGACCTACTACACCTATTAGATTTTGTAGCACAACTACACCTATTAGATTTTGTTTATTAGAAGATTTCAATGAAATTTATAATTTATGGACTTTTTAGTAGCTTTAATTCCCAAGCTAGACTACTTTTGCTACAGCCTTCTATGAATATTGCACGATGTAAACAAAAGTTGATTTGATTCCTAACTACAATTTATACTCTCAACAAAATTCTTCAAATCTACCTATAAAAATTAATGATAATAATACTTGAAGGACAATAATTATGTGAATATTATTATAGACAATCAATTTTTAATGTAATACTGTATTAGTATTCACTAATACATGGCCAATGTTTCGGTGCTAGTTCTTCAGGGCCGTTGCTATATTTTTTTGAAATTTTGTAATTATCCAAAAATTAATAACCACAATTATCATGTCCCTATGAAAGAAGGCTCTAGAATACATTGAACTTGCTTCACAGTTTTATTCTTACAAGTGATTTTTTTTAATGTTTTTAAAAAGAAAATTTTATGAGTATTAATTTTTGGATAATTGGAACATTTCAAAAAATATAGCAGCGGCTCTGAAGATGATGCCAAACTAGCATCGAAACATTGGCCATGTATTAGTGAATACTAATAAAGTATTACATTAAAAATTGATTGTCTATAATAATATTCACATAATTATTGCCCTTCAAGTATAAATATATCAAGACAATCAGTTTAGAACCAATATTATATCTAAGTTAATGATAATAATAAGCTGAAATGCGTCAAATAAATAATAAAAATAATAAACCAAAATATAAAATAAAAATACTGCAATAGATGACATCCCAGTATACCACAGGGCTAAGTTACAAATGTGGGAAAGGTCTCCCTCAAGGAGGGAGATTGTTTTAGCTATTAAGATGATAGGAATATGAAAGCTTCAAATGGAAAGAATCAGGAATAATGGCATACCTGCTGAAATTCTTGAATCTGACTAAAGTGCCTCTGCAGACCTGCTTACCCTCTACATCTGAAAAGAAGAGCATTCCAAGTGATTGGAGAGGTTTCTTCATTAAAGTCCCTCCCAAAAACACCTAAAACAACTAATAACTAGGAAGGTATTACCCAACTTGTAGTGGCTAGTAAAAGATTTTTATGAATTATTCTGGATACAATAATTGAGCCATTAGGAACAAGAATATGATCAGAACATGCAGGGTTCAGACAAAATCAATCTTGCACAAATCTACGAAATAAATATTATCTGCATAATTATTTAGCTATCCAGTGAGTTAAAATCACTCCTTTACCTTTTTTTTTTTTGCAAAAATTTTTAACTCTGCAGAGAGAGACAAAGGATGTGAAAAGCACTAGGAGAAAAAGACTTGTCTGAGAAAAAATATAAATTTGATCAAGGAAGTATATAATGGCTTTGTGTCGAGTGCATCTTAATGATCAATTGATAGAACTCTTTCAGATCTCTTCAAAAGTGGGAAGTGGCTGAGAAGTCTTTCACCACTACTGTTCATAGTCATGTTATAGTTCTAAACAGTATTTAATAGAATGAACAGTGGCATATGGAATATAATGCAATCTTTGGTAGGTTTGTGGGACAATATGGGTGATGTAAAAGTTGAGTCTGGGATGACCTAGAAATTGATTTAAGAAACCAGAAATGAAGGTTAACAAGAAGACCACAAATGATATTACCCTGGGAAACCAAATAGTTAAGTGAAAAATTTTATTGCTCTTGCAGACATGGAGAAAAGAAGATGGATTTAGCTGGGAACTGCAACAAAAGATATAATTTGAAAACATTTGCTCATGCCCTAAAAGGGGCAGTGAACTCTATTATTACTATTATTTGTTGTTTATTTTAGAGAGAGAAATCCTTTGTGGATACCAGTGATGCTGGTTATGTCGGACTCCCAAACATGGTTTACTGACTAAAATCCTAACCTGTGCCTCACCATTGCCTTGTAATCCTCTTCGTGGAAACCGTTGCTAGACTTTACTTCGTGGAGGTGACTGGCATTTACTTTCTTCAAAGTCGATTACTCAGCTCTTTCCTTCAAAGAATATTTGTAGCATTGTTTCTAATATCTTCCAGTTTTTTTCAGGGTACATCAGTGGTATCATTTTTGCAGGGGATATACCTACACTGAGTTTTGCTCTTACTCTATCTCTTATATCCCATGCTGTACACTCAAATAATGTGTGTATCTGGTTGTCTACCTCCCTAGGGCAGTTGTCACAATATGGGATATCCAAAGTCACATAGGTATTTATTGAAGCAATCATGCCCAGTTAGAGCCTGGGACAAGTAGTAGTTGACTCCTCCATGTTCTCTCTTCATCCATCCTTCTAATCTGGGAATCATCTGATGGGTGTTTGTGAAATTTAACTTCATTCGAAAGAAGACAGACAAGAGCTTCAAAATGGTGCAAAAAATTTAGTGTGCTCATGATTGTATAGAATGTAACAAACATTAAACAAAGCAAATAAAATTATCAATTTGACAGTGCTCAACTATCGTAATTACATTCAAAAGATATCATGATAATGATTTATTTTCTTAATATTCTCTTGTTAACAATGTTCCTTTATTGGTATTAACAATGTGATGTTAACTAAACAATGTTACTTAATTACCTTTGTATTATCCCTTCTAGCATCCCTTCTACTACTCAGCTGAAATCCCATTCTGACCTGTGTGTTTCCTAATGACCTTTGACTATGCAGAATGTCATGATCTTCTAAAATGTTTGGAGGCACGTAATTTATATATTTGGCAAGATCGATTCTTTCTTCCCTTGGGGAGATAGAAATATTCTTAAAGATAACTTGGCATTTTCTCTGGATTGTTCACAAATTGTCCATGTGATGTAAAATCAAGGGATGGAGGCAGGTGAACTTTCTGATCCAACAATTTAGAATATTGGCACTTCCTGGACTTCTCCAATTGTGTGTGTAATTTATGGCACTTCGAAGTTTCAATAGAAATTTCACGTAAAAACATGTCAATATTCTCAGCAGATGTAATTTCATCATTGATCCATGGTGCATCTCTATTATATGCCTCACTTTTTGACCAGATCAATGACTAGAATTTGTCCAATTCTGTGAGGCTAATTATTTATTTTTTCCTGTTTCTCAAAGACAGGTATCATTCTTTGGGGAGTACAACATATTTCCAGGGTGCAACCATCTTCCTCAAGAACAAGTCCTCCATTGTGAATCCCTTACAACACTTTGCGCAGGATATTGGCTGTACCTCGCAGGACAATTTCTTGTAGTTCCCAATCTTTAATCTTACATGACAGTTTTTCAAGTATCAAGCCCACCTATGATGATGGGGATAACCTCTGTCTTAACCCACATATGACTCACTTCTATAGCCAAGTTCTTATACTTCATCTTTTTCTCAGCCACTTTTGTGACAAGATTTTCATCACATGGTATACTAACATCAATAATTTTTCCTGTTCTTTCCCGGAGATCTCTGATGATATCTGGTTTGTTGGCATTACCTGTTCTATATGTAGGTTTTTTTGTGGGGCTTTATGACTCGTCGACATCGAGGTCATTAGAACCCTAAAAACTTGTACAGATAAGGAAAATGCAATTACGCACTAGGGAGAGCCAACATGACTCTCCCCACGTGTGGGACTCGCCGAATGACTCAACCATACCCACTAAAAACCCTCCAGAATTACAACTCAAAATTTAAATATCAACATATCTCAAAACATTACATATATCATTATTTAAAAAAAGAAGAAAGAGGAAAATGAAAGATACCCTAGCGGTCGGGATCGAAAAGAACAAGAGGTGATCAAGGAAGGTCAGGAAAGAGAAAGGAAGGATCCTAGCACAAGTAAGCGGAAGTAATGCCTGACTCAGCTCGGGGCCCCGTGTTTGTCAAACACGTACTTACTAGATGTAAGTCCCGTGGGGGGTCTATCTGTAGGAACGTGCTGGTCATATGGTATAGTAATTTCTCCGTTCGACACTACTGATTGGGCAGTGTGTTCTTACCATTTCTTGCCTAAGTCTGGTACACCTATGGACTTTCGTGCCAATGCTCATGGCAGCAAACGTTGTGTCTTTGGAGGTATTCACTTTTAGCCAAAATTGGGCGGTCAGAGACTATAACCTATTGTTTCTGTCTTGTCAAGGCATAAGCAACATTTATGATCTTGTGTGTTCTTTAGAATTACCTTATCATATTGCCGCGTGCGTAGTGCCTGGTCTTAAGCTGCAATTATGGTCACTTCAGTTTCTGGTTATATTCTTCCTCGGATGAGCCCCATATGCGTCCTGCCTTGGTATATTTTTTGACTGTGAATTCTTTTAACATACTGTCCACGAAGAAACTGGTTTTGCCAAGTTTCTTTTAACTTATTTACAGATTCTACCTTAAAGTTGAGCGTGTTAAGGACTTAAATACATGGCGTATCCAGCCGGTTTGGTTGAATTCTACAGAGGATTTTCTCTGCGTTCCTCACTAGACCTCCATATTTCATTTCATGTTGTAAAACCATTTTCATCAGAGGGTCTTCAGTGTGAGTTGTTACTAGCTTTGCCATTCCGACTACAGCATTTTTGAAAGCTGCTTCAATCTGCTTTAGTCCTTTTCCGTCTTTTTTTACGAGAGATGTACAATATGTGGACATCACGTTTTAGATGTGCAAAATGGTACTTAGAAATTTCAGATCTCCTGCTTTGTCTATTTCACAATCTCAAAACTTTACTCCAGAACTGATGTAGCAAGTGTATTTATTGCTGTGACTTTATTTCTGATGTTTAGCTCAGTGTTTAATACTAGCCTGAGTCTCCTATTGCTTTCTTTCAGAACTTTTCTTTCAATATTAAATTTCCTTAATCCCTAGGTACTTGTATTTCCAAGTTCTAATTGCTTTATTGCATCTATTTCACCAAGAAATATGTTACTATGTTTCTGAATCTTCCCGCGTACCATGCACATCCTTGACACATCAGTGCCGAATCCCATACAGATGTCCTGACTGAATGTTTGGACTGTCAAAACATTTCATCTAGCTTTTTGTCATTTCCTGTGAAAAGTTTCAGGTCATCCATATAAAATAAATGTGAGAGAAGCTTCTGTCCCTTGAGGAAGGTGTAACCAAATTTAGCCCGAGACAACTGCCTTGAAAATGGGATCAAACAAATACAGAGGAGCAACGGGAATAGAGAATCTCCCTGAAATATCCTCAATTAATCTTGAGAATTTTAGATTCTAATATCTGTTGTTAATTTCTACAACTTTGTTTAGTGACTCAATTACTCATACTTACTCTACAAAACTGCACAAGTCTTGGGTGCACATTGTACATTTCAAGAAAAGTCAAAATCCAATTATGCGTATCACTGTCAAACGCTTTTCAATAGTCAATCCACGCTACTCTGAGGCTACATTTATTCACTCTCGCATCTTTAAGAATAGTTTTGTTCAAGAGTAGGAACTCTTTGCAACCATATGAACCCTTACATCATCATTTTTGATCAATGGGTAAAATTTCTCGTTATTGTAAATTATTACATATTTTGTCTTCAATTCCAACTATCAGAATTTTATACAAAACAGGGAGGCATGTGATTGACCTATATTTTTTTCCTTCCTTAAGATCTTCCTTTGGCAGCAACCAGGTAGTATCATGAATAAACCAATCGGGCATCTCTTATGGATTGTCTAATGTGTGATTGAAGACTTTTGTTATAAGGCCATGCAAGCAGGGTTATTTCTTGATCAATAAATTGTATATTTTGTCAAATCCAGAGATTTCCTATTTGCCATGTTCTTTATGGCAGATGACACTTCTTACTCAGTGAGGGTACCTGTGTCATCATGATATTTTTCTGTGGTCTTACAGAAGGTTTGTTCAGCTTCCATCCAACGGTTTTGTGTTGAAATGCGTACTTGGACCCCAAATCTGTGTCCAGAATTTCTCAATATTCTCGGGAGGTATTTCACAAATTTCGATCTTTTGCTTTGAGAACCTGCGGCAAAATTTCTTCTAATCTGCTTCAAATAACCTATTTTGTTTAGAGATATCTCTTTTTCATAGCTCCTAATTCTTTGTGCAAATGATTGAATCTTCTGTTTTAGGGTTTCCATAGCAGATAATGGAGAGGAGAGGTCATGAATCTTGTATTTTAAGACATAATTTTTCCCCTGTCTTTTCTTTGTAGTTCTTTCGTTCCATTGTATCTACAAGGAGCGACAGTTCTCGACGGCAGTTTGAGTTTCGTTTCTCAATTCTCAGGATCCATCGTGGTTCTTTCCCTTCCACCCGCCTTCCTGGGTTTGTTCCTGGCACATATCTCTTGGTTTCCTCAGAACAATTTCAGTGATTGCTTTAACTGTAGCACAAATAAAATGGTTAGTTTCAGTAATATTTGGACTTAGATCTTGCAAAATTTCATTTGAAATGCGATTGCTCTCATTTATAATACTTGTAGATCGTTTGTCTTCGTAGATCCTTCAATCCATTCGATTGTTTTTGATAAAGGTACATCTTGGATGTACAGTTGTCTAATGAACTGTTTACAGAATGCCCGTTTCTGCGACTTATAGTGGCCTCGGAATATCCGCCCACAGGGTCAAGCAATGGTCCTATCCGGTGGCCAGTCAGCATTGCTGGTCTCTGCGAGATTTTCACTAATTGCTGGAGCAGCCTTTTTGCTGGCTGACACAAGATTCGGGCCTTTACTCTATTTAGCAGCCTGGTGCGCCACCCCAGTTTCTATTCTGTACCCTCTAGAAGCCGACAACTGGTAGATCATTAGACACATTCTTCATACGCAGTTATTCGCGCAACCGCAACCACTTCTTCCTTTACCAGATGTAAGGGAAGGAGATTAAAGGAAATACTTAGGACGAGTACCAGGAACCTCGGGGTTACTCGATCCACCCGTTGATCCTGGGGGGAAAACTGGGAAGCAAAGGGGAAGACAGGTTAGGCAAGGAAGTCTTGATGGAGTGGACAGCAGAATGGTGCTCCCTTGTCGGTAAGAGAAACGAGTTATTGCTGCATTCTCCACCGATCGGTGAGGGCGTGCAGGGATATGGGGTAGCGACATCCCTACGCATTATTATTATAATTCGATCATTTCTTTACGACTGTCAATATCAGCATCGGCTTCATTTGTCAGCCAGTCCAGGTTGCTGCCAGATTCCTCAGGATCAGACTGTTCAGTTTCGTGCTTTTAAAGTACCTTGCGCAGGACGTGAGCTATTTCCAGTAATGCAATTTCCTGCATTTCACTGTCCTTAGAATTACTTGAGATCTTTACTCGGTTTGTATTTAAATTTTTGTGGCCATTCTCAAATCCCCAATAATAATAGGAATTCGTTCTGTTCTTACATCCGAGATTCTAATCATTTCGATGGAGATATTCCTGTATTTCAATTATTTTCCACTTTTGACACAACATTCTGATGCGAAGGTATGGGTACATCAAACAGTATACATGCTTTCTTTCTCAAAACTCTTATGACAATATCAGGTTTATTCGCCTTGACTTCCCGGTCAGTATGGAGTTGTGTCGGTTTGCGATTATACCATTTATTGCTTACGTTAAGGGTTTCAAAGCTTTACGTATGTACTAATCAAGGTGAGAGCCTAGGGTGAAGGTATTCATTCTTGATCATTATGGAACATGCCGAGACAATATGATTAATCAGGAGCATGCTGACATAAATGACACCAATGATCTTTGGAAATTTTTAACACCGTATCATCGTCATGACGTGTACATATAGCCTGATCTTGAGCCGCTATTATTACTGTCTCTGGCTTCATTGTACCCTTTTCTAACCATAGGTGTGTATTTTCCTGGTCCATTGTCAAGGATATTTTCAATGCCATCTGAAACAATACGTTTAACTACATTGTTATATTACTGTAGAGGTAAAAAAGTGAAATTTGAAAATGTTGAAATCAATGACTAAACAATAAGGTGTGGAACTAGGAACATACACTATCTGGGCGTTGAAGAATGTGAAGCTATATGTAACAAAAGTATGAAACAGATGTTTGATTCAGATAGAATTTCCAAGAGAGTTGGCCAGTTTCTAAAAACTGAACTGAACTCCTGAAACAAGTTAACAGCAACAAGTAGCATGTCAGTATTTATCGTGAGATACAGATTTGGTGTGCTGGATTGAACTCTGCGATAAATTCTGAGAAAGTTCCAGAAAGATCGCATACTTCTCACAAATCACAGCGCTCTACATCCAGAGCTGATGTCACTAAAATAGAGGAAGAGGTTTTGGATAGTTGGAATCAACGTACCAAAACGCCAATGTAGGGTAAGGGAAGTTTGTGATGGCACAGGGAGACCCGTTTATTAAATTATAAATCATCAGACTAGATGTGGAGAACTGTAATAATGGAAGAGGGACATAGAAAGTACACAATACGTGTATAGAAAATTTGAGGGTACCATAGATAGAATAGTGTTCATATTCCAGATCAGTGCCAAAATGAGTACAAAAAGAACTCTAGGAAACATAGGCCAATAAAAACTTGCATGGACAGCTTATCAAAAGAATGAACTTGTGCAAAGACCATGCCAATTGGACTTATGAATTATGGAAGACTATAACGGAAACAGAATCCACCATTTCTACAACCCAGGATGAAGCATTGTGAACAATTGTAGTATGATAAGTTGTACATAAAACAGACGATAATATATGCCATATTTGTCCACAGCGCTCGGAAACCGTCCCCTACATCGTCTGTGTGAGTCCAACTCAGGCACAAGACTATTGTGTAAGGCGACACGATAACATCTTTATCTACGCTCATGAGAAGATTGCAGAGCACTGCAAGATCCTACTAATGGTAAAAAATGTTATGACATGCTTCAAAACGAGTGGTGACTGTAGGAAATGTTACTTTGCTCCACGACCCGTAGTATACGGATAGAACAATCTTGGAAAACAAGCCCGTTAAGTTATAAGGAACACGAGAAAGTCATTTCTGTTGATTGATATATGTATCCCATGTGACAAAAATATTGTCGAAAGAAAGCAGGAAGACGCCTGAAGTGGAAAGATCTTGCTATTGAGGTTAGCTGTATGTGAAGAATGCTGACAGGGCATTCCTATATTCATTTAGGTTCTGAGAATGATTGCCCTGCCCTAGAACTTGGCCGAGCTTGCTGTTCACCACTTGAAAGTGATATTCAGGAAATAGCACTTCTCGGAACTACTTACCTATTAAGGAAGATTATGTAAAACCATCACTGAACATATCTCCTCAGAGGGCTGGTTGCTATCTGTCGAAAATATAAACAAATATTCGAACTCTTAAACCTTTCAACCATATATGTAAGAAAAAGTAATATAATGTATGCTATTCTGTGTTATTCTAGATTATTTAGCTTTGTAAATGTGAATTCCATCGGAAAAGAAATAAATTTTACAATGTCCACATATATCAGCTACACATTTTTTTGATACCGTTTCAAATTGAGTTCACTGAAAGAACAATTTATTAAATATTCCTTACTAATATAATAAACGTGAAAATGCACTTATCTTTGGAAAATTGCTGAACTAATCTCGAAAATATTTGGCAAGGAGGTAGCTAAAATTCATTGATCACATGGTATACAACATTGGCATAAATTTAATATTTCGTGTGTAATTTAACATTTTTATTGTAATTCAAGAAAAACGAAGCGCGAGTATAAATATTTATATTTGACGTGTCATTGATTCATACATTGCTTCTCGCAAGTCAAGGTCAACGAGAGCATACATGGGCAACAAGGCATCAAGTGCTCAGGTAGAGCGTACCAGGCTAGCCTCCCAGGCTGCAATCTGAATTGTTAATGCTAACAGGTGGGTCGCTAGAGGTCGCACAGCGAATTTCAGAACGAGTGGACAAAATTAGATAAATAAGTACAAAATTTTTGCATTGTGCATTTAATACCTCCGAGCTCGCGGTTGAACTTAATTTTGTTTGAGTTTTCCTTCTCTTTACACTACTGTTGTAAGTAGTAAGGATGAGCGTTATGGCTGAAAAGTGCAGTTAACGATGTACTTGTTCCTTAACGATTGAGCATTTACTGTTGGAACGCGATCTTTCTTGTATGAACGAAGAGAATTTCTTTAAAATTTCAAGATTTTGGATACGGTGACCATTAAAAACAAGAGTACATAGATTGACAGGTATAAATTTGAAATACGTGATTTATGTTGTACTAAGATACTATTCTTAAAAGAAGCTGTGAGAACATCGTGAATTTATTATCATAATGGTTAGTAACTTTTGGCGACGCTGGTAAAATTACAAAGAATGGAGAAATAAAAAAGGAAAATAAAATGTGTAAAACCTCTGGAATGACTATTTTGAGTGCAGAGGATATAGAATACTGTGACTTTTTCTACGTATCACAAGAATTTACCATCACAAAAGTAAATAACGTTCACTTGATTCTATGCATTTCATAATTAACTTGCCCACAAACATCTTAAATACTAATTATAAGAAATACACTTAGCATGAGTGTCAAACAATTAAACCCCCAAGAAGAATTCTTAATACTTAGTATAATTTAAACAACTGTTTCCTTCAGTCGTTGGCCCTGACGCAGAACAGCGCACGCACGTTGATCACTAGAGTCTGGCGGGCGACTCGCCGCTCATCACGCGATGTTTCGCGCAGCAGACTCATCCACGTCTTCGTCTAATCCTGATATAGGAATGTACCACATCACTCAGTGAGCAACTCTGTCCACATTCATATTGTGACTTTGTTTATCGGCCACTTTAAATTTACAATCACAAAAGTCACAAAAAATAATTTACTTAAACTTGGTTCTTCGGTGTTCACAAAACGACTCGTCACTTGAACGTTCCGAACCGAACTGTCCCGTCCACTCCCGACTAATTCGATTTCAATTTTATTATTCATATGTACTGTACCAATATCGATAATTCGATTTCAATCGAATTATTGGTACAGTACATATGAATAATAAAATTACATACTACAAAATACGGTGAGCAGATAAGTAGAACAAATTAGTGCACAGGCATTATTTCGCAATAAAACACGAATTTATTGATTAACATACATGTGTCATAGTTTTACAGAAATACTTACTTGTAAAACAGTGTTAACTTTCTTCCAGACAAGTATGGTGACGAATCGGAAATCGAACCCGGGACTACTGTTTCGATCGCAAGGATGTTATCCACTACACCAGCCGTTCGCTTTCCATAACTGTATACCATTTACACTCATGCCTAACCCCGAAAGACCTGGGTCTCGTTCTTAACTTCCGTGTATTTCATGCATGGTCACCCTCAGTCAGCCTTCTGTGGATATGGTTTACAGTTGGCGAACGTGTGGTGTAGGGGTTAACATCCCTGCGAGCAAAGCAAGTGTCCTGATTCGTCGCCAGATCGGAAGTTATAACGTATATTCTCATCATTTATGTACACAGAAGATATATATGCATTGTTAAATAATGTGAAAAATAAATTATAATTCCTTTCGGAATACAACTGACAAATATCTGTGAAAGAGAAATCGGTGTAAAAGTTTTTGTCGGTTCCATACGAACAAAAACTGAATGTTTTACAATACTTTCATAATAAGTTCCACAATTTTTATTTACCAGTTAATAGTAAAATATTTTTCTTCGAGAACAACTTGATTCGTTTAAAATACTCAAAGAGTACAGCGACCAACAGATACGGTTTCACAATACGTCGTCACACCTCTGCAAAATTCAATATCGTTTTGATATGTTTGATTAGGTATGAAAGCGATTTAACTTCATTGCTGTAGTTTCCCGCGGAGCCCATCCTTCACTGGGCCAAAGAGATGAAGTCAGAAGATGCGATATCCGGGCTATAGGTTGATCAGGAAGAAGTCCACCGAAGTTTTGTTATCTTTCGAGTGCGCAGACTTGTGTGAGGCCTTGCGTTCTTGTGGGGAAGAAGTGCGTTCGCATTTTTGTGGTCACGAACACGCTCGAATCATTTCTTTAATTTCCTAAGAGTCACGCAGTAGACTCTCGGAGTTAATCGTTTGACCATGAGGGGGGGGGTATCGAACAGATTAACGGCTTCCGAGTCCCAGAAGACTAACCATGTCTTGTGAAGGTACTGTCTTGAACTTCTTCGAAGGAGACTTCGTGTGGTGCCATTTCATGGATTACCGTTTTGTTTCAGGCTCGAAGTGGTGAATCCATGTTCCATCGCCTGTGACAATGTTTGACAAGGAATCGTCACCATCAGACTTATAACGAGCAAGCAATTCGGCACAGATGTTCCTTCTTTGTTCCTTTATGCTCGTCTGTTAGGCCTCGAGGAACCCGGCGGTTATAAACCTTTGAATACACTAACTGGTGAACAAGTGTCAGCACTACCTACAGAGAGGTCAAGATGAGCACTGAGTTTGATTGTTATTCGTCGAAAACCTCGAACAATAGTGTCCGCATATTCCAACAATGCAGGCGTCGCAGCTGTGTGCGGCTGGCTTGCACGTGGGAGATCACACAGATTTCCTTCTCCTTGTTCTGTTGACGACAAACGTTTCGCCCAAAGACTTACCATGCTTTTATCCAGTGCCAGGTGTCCGTAGACATTCTGCAAACACCTGTGTATATTGTAATATAATTTCTAGGGGTTCTCTGTGAAATGAAAGCAATACAATAACTTACCTAGCCCACTCGGCAAGCTTACTCAGGAATACTAAATTTGCCCCCCCCCAAATAATGTGACTAAAAAGGAAGGTCGGGGTTCGGACCATTTATTGTCTTGAAATAATGCATAAATCTTTATTAAAAGAAACACAACATTGATAAATATTGGTTTAATCATTCACTATCAACACAAGTACATTATAACACTTTACAAATTTCCATTAACACTTCCCCCAAAAACACAACTCTGCAAAACTTTCCATTGATGTTTCCCTCAAAACTACATGCTATTAACCATCGTAAAATTACACATATTAGAGTTTTCTTCAATCGATCACTTTATTAAATCTGAGTCCGTTTAACAAATATTTAAGTAGTGATCCTTTTATTAGTTTATTGGGTTTTTGTAAACACGATCAATTGTTTCAAGTCCTTGACTTTCATTACAGCATAACAGGGACAAAGATACACATGCCACAAACGTCTTTGGCTGACGACCACTTATTATTGATGAAGTTTCACTGATACATAGCGAGCGAGGTACCATATATGACCCTTCATGTAATTACCTTGAATAGAATGGCGACCATCTGTACACAGCCTGTCGTGGATGCCCATCGTCTCGTGAAGAGCGTAGACGTCCCCACCACCTCGCACCGCTTACGTCCCGTCGAGATCAAGACCTTCCTCCAATGCTAAACGTCGTCACCTTTATTGAAGAACTCGCACTCCCCTGCGCGGTTGCCTCTCTCTCCCGTTTCTCTGTCCGCTATCACTATCTTTTATTGTACGAACACGTGTTAGCCGGCACAATGACCACCCTTCGTTCTCCTCCGTCCCTTTTCTTAAGTTTCCAAAATTAAAACCCGCGTCGTTCAACAGCTTCCTTAATTGGAATCTCCTTCTGGCGAAGGGTTCTCTGACCATACCTCTGTTCCTTTCTTTTACAAATTGCAGCCCCCTCGTACTTCTATGACTTCTCACCGCCTATCAATTACTATTTTTCACGTCTTCTGTCATCATCTTTTTAAACTATTCATGTCCTTTTTCAGAATTGCTAGAAACCTTTTAAGAAAAATACCCGCAGCTGCCTGCCATAAACTTTGGGACATTTCCCAGCGCTGGCTCAAGCGAGGGTCGACCCTCGCTCTAAAACCTATTGTTCGACCTCAGGCCATCCTTTCTCCAAGCGCAGCCCCCCAAAAGGGTCTCACCCGTAGGTCAAGTGCGATTATTAACAAGTGTTTTTTTTTCGTGCTTGCTTGCTTGCTTGCTCGCGAACACTAGATTTCTTCCATTATTTATGAAAAATAATAAATAATTATTTATTACAAATGCCCCCACCAAATTGAGACATTGAGCATTTTAAATTAACAAAATTGTGAAAATAAATTTCTTAATATTATAAACGTGTACCTTTTAATAATGAAGCCTTCGTTGTAATAACTTTTAACCTGAATCCCATTCACTGCTTTCCTTTTTCTTTCAGTCGCATACTTCTGAACAAAATTACTACTAATTCGATTTATTGAGAAGATTGACATGCAACTAAATTACAATAGAACTTCTTCCTGTAAATAACAATGTTTTACTCATATTCTCCCAGTTTAACCTCAGCTTGTTACGTCATTTACTGTAACTTTTATTTACTACTACAATTGCATTCAAAGCGCACTCCAACATACCCTTCCTTTCAAGTATCTTTTTAAATATTGTCATAGCAATTACATTTACGATGAATGCGATATCAACCCCAAAGCTTCTTCCTCAAATTGATAAAATAGTTTAATGCTACGCAGATGGCTTCCTGAAGGTATTTATTCTGTGCTCATGGGGTGCTTCGAATTATAAAAATAACTACTCTTAATCCTTCTCCGGGTGTTGTTCGCTCATATTACAAAAAAACAAAGGACAATCATTCCATCCTACTAATTAACTCATCCACTTTACCGTGCTCTGAATACCAATTACTGTCGTTCTCAATTAAAAAGACGTTAACATATTTCTTCTCATACTATTTTAAAACTATCTCTCGTCTCCTTGGGATTTTCTAATATCTTTGCTTCATTACACGTCCTGAATTGCACATTTTGATTTATTAATTTGCCCCATAAAATGGCTTTAAACTTCGTAAATTAGATAGACACTTACCTCTTCATCTCGTAGTTCTGCTACCTTAAGCTTTGAAATTCGAGACATTAAATTTTTTCAAAAATAATATACTTTCCCTTTAAATTCGATGACATTGACCCTTTAAACAACGCACACGGTTCCTCACAAAATTAATACGTTTTAGATTCCGAACATTACTGACTCCTCTGTCCTCCCGTTTGCAAGTTCCATTGACGACAGCTCGTAAATTCTTGCAGCACGGGCTGCACCCGTCTCCTCTCCTCGCTACCCTCTACTACGTCACAGGTCATTGATACTCTCGACGATCCCAACTCCATTCATCCCTTCCGATTTGTTACTACCACTTGGATTTCAATTCACAATAGTCATTCTTTTCTTTATTGAAAATTTCGTCTCTCTTTCTAAAGAAGTAACTGTCGTTCGTACACTATTCCGTGGGATAGGCGTACTTTTCTTCTTTTTTTTCTCGTGTATGAACGCGAATTTGTTTTTGCTACGTCATTTAACTTCAAAATATTTTCTCACGGTATTTCCCTTCGAGTAATAAAAACTTCCTTTTCTAGCACAAGATTACGCCCACAACTAATTATCAGTAATAAACATTATCCCCGAACAAACTTATCTAATAAATCTTATATTCTATTCTGATATTTTATTAATATTAGCTCATTTTCAACGGCCGATCCACTTTGACTCCATGACAACCTTAAATCTAATTCACATGTAATAAAATACAAAGTTTTTAAGTTGATGTAAAATAGAAAATAAAACGCGTGTCACTAACAAATTGGAAGAAACAGTTTCGGCCTCCAGCTTTCATCAGTCAGACAGCAATTTGACTTTTATTTCTTCTCTTTTATGTTTTTCATTTACTCATTTTTTTAATTTATTGAAGAAAATTTTCAAAATTTCCACGCACCTCCCCCCGTCCATTTATACTTTCAGTTTCGGGTCATTTAATTTTGCATTTAATTCGGAACACCTAACACCACTTGCAAAAAACCAGGAACCACATATTAGTGTGCATAAATTCTACTTAAACAAGTATTATTACCCTACATTTATAATACATAATTACACAAAACATGAAAGAAACAAAACACATTAATGTTTTAAGTGAACACTTAAAAACTCATAACTGGCCTTATCATTTCCCAAAATCGAAATTTTTAAAAAATACTTTCCCAAAGGACTCTAATTTATGATAAAAATAAAACCAATATCCAAGTTTTCCCTTTCAAAGAGAACCAATGAACTAAGCATTTCCAAAATAATTGTCACTACAGACATTGAATGCGTATTACGCTTGCCGGTTTAATAAATGTTCTAAAGTTCATTCATGCTGTCTTTAATGTGCATAGTTTCCAATAAGGCGATTTTACACTTCGCGCCCCAGACCCAAATTAGGGCTTCGCTCGCTGGGTGATTTTATCCGCAGATCTCCTTTGTGGGCTGGGTCCATGCAAGCTCAACTGTGGTGGAGAGTTCTGCCCAGTGTAGAGCTTCGCTGCGTCCCAGATGTGTTCCGATGTCTACTACGGAGAGCGCCGAGGTCGTCTCCCCGGAAACGCTGGTAGGTTTTTGCATCGAGGGGTGTGGTCTCATCAACAATCATACGAGGAATTTTTTTGCTGAAAAAGCATTTGAAGTTATTGTATTTTTTTTTTTTTACTTTTGGAATTCTTTCGTTTATTTCACGATTTTAGGTGATGAATTTTTAAAGCGTTAAGCGTGTGCGACTAGAAGTGGCTAAAAAATTCCGATACATTAGTACAATAATTAAACAGGGACCTAGACACTACTGTTTTCTAGCAATTGAAAACGTTAAAAGGTAACAAAAAATAGAGAAAGATACAAGTCACATACTAAAAAAAACTGTTACGACTTCCACCTTATCCGTCACGTAGAAATGAACTGATTCTTGTCTCTTCGGTTTACGTTGGCCTACCGTTAGATGAAAGGAAAGAAAACTAGATGGAAAATTTGAATTTTGAGAAATTTACCTGTTGTCTATTGTGATGCACCATTAATAACCCTCTGCGTGTCTTGGCGCGTAGAATACGTGCTAGGTTGAAAACTACGACTGTCTGACGTGACTACGCTCCAGGATTTCATAGAGGGTTGCAGTTGTACTCGCAATTCGTAGTATATCTCAATGGCGTCTTCTTTCTTCACTTGGTTGGCGAGTAGGCGAAATCAGAACTCAGTAACTTCCATGAGTAGAGTCGCTTGCTAAAATTCCGTTCATAAACCTACTGCGTACTTGGGAATCCTGTGATACTTATTCATAAAATGTTCTAGAAATCTGTCCGTTTTATACAACGCCTTATATTCCGTGCTACGATTGCACACTTGCTCTAACAGTAATGTCAAGCTCCGTACTGTCCCTAAGTACTGGAGCTACTTGTTGAAGCGATGACTGGAAAGCGAGAGAGCGTCTTGGTATCTTCGTGCCGTAAAGTCACGCATGTTGAGTGAGGAGAGACGGGTTGCTTCACGGTGATTGGATGCCTCGCGTCACGGGTGGAGTAGACCAATAGCTTGCTTGTGACAGCTGTTTCCCGACTTTGGGACACAAAACACATCAGCATCGCCGCGCACTATTCAAATTCAATTGAGCGTAATTATTATCTCACATTCAATTGAGGGTATTAATTTATCATCTCATTATTTTAACCTGGATGGATAGTCTCCTAGGGACCTGATGAAACCTAATTCACGTGATGTTACATCTATGGATTTGGAATGTTTGGGGAGAGTTTCCAAAATCATAACTTAAATTTTTATTATACAATTTAGTATGGGAGGTGACAAGTAGAGAAGAAATGCATTTATCACCATTGTTCATTCTGATGTTAAGAGAAATGTTTCTCCTACATAACAACTTTTATAGATAGTGCAACGTGGAACGTAAATGCTATTTCTGGAGGTGCGTCCCCTGGATTAACGAATTTTGTTTCTGAATTCGGTGAGAGGACTCGTAAAAGAAGTAAAAGGATCAATGATATTGCAAGCTTGACACCTAGGTTTTTCATAGCGTTTTGTGCCAAGTCGTGGCCGAATTCTTTGTTGTTACTTAATGTTTGGAAGTTACGGGGTTTATAGACAAGTAGAGGGGGTTTGTTGAAGAGGTATTTTGTAGGCGGGATAGGGGCAATGATTTCCTACAAGTCTCTGAGGATAGGTTTAATTTTGTCAATACCTGGGGAAAATGTACATAATACAGAGGACTGAGAAGATGTGTGTTAATAAATTTAGATACATAGTTTGAACTAGAAGATTAAATTCTGTTTTCTTAAATCAGTGGGATAATGGCGTTTAGTGAGAGGTTATGTAGTTTGGTAAAGTATTGATGGAGATCTCAAAGATTATTGCAGATTCTATTGGCATGGAAGGGAAGAGAGCGTTTAACATGGTATGACGGCAACTATCGAAATAAACGTATTGTTGTCAGTTGGTTGGTATTATATGTACTTTAGTTTGAATAGTATTGATCTCAAGAAATTTTGATTTTATTACGGTGAGATGTTGATCTCGGGAAATTTATTGATTTGTGGAAGATATTCGATGTGAATGTTACTGAGTAGGATGAATTTAGTTTATTGAGAATTTTTTAAAGAACTTCATGTCCGTAAATCAGAATAATAAGCAATTACGTCATTATCTCACCCATAGAAAAGGAGTTTGTTTCGACATAAAATCATCTTCAAGGAACCCCACGAATTAATTAAAATATGAAGGGCTCCCCCTAGTACCCCCGATCTGAAGAAGGAATTCATTACTGAATTTAAAAGCATTGGATGTGAGAAAGAGATTTGCCAGTTATCAAGGGAAATTCGTAGATGGGGCACAGGGTGAAGTTCTTAAAGAAAAATGATTTAATGCATCGGAACCCTGTTCATTTGGAATAGAAGTGTAAAGAGATTAAATCTACGGTAGGTAAAAGTATATTTTGATTTTTTGAGACTAAAATGTATTATTAAAACGTAGGGAGATTATAAAAGATATAATAATAAACACAAAAGAGTATCAGATATTGTACAAAACAGATTCGATCTTTACTTTCATCTCTCAAGAAAAAATATAAATCATCACATGACCGACGAAGATAAAAACAGTTTCTTGTAATATGTGCTTCTTTTGTGTATTATGTTCCTTTTTTTTCATTTTCTTCGAAACTTTTCGATTTATAGAAGACAGTAGTGTTATTTTATTTTCAAGATTACCGTTAAATATATAAATATTTAATGTGTTTTCAAGATTACCGTTTATATATATATATATATGTGTGTGTGTGTGGGGGGGGGGTACGATGACAGGTGGAAATCCAAAGACACCTTGTAATCCGTACCACAAGTGTGGGAATTGTATCCACTAAAACCACTTCCCTTTACGCCGTTACACCTCCCACAGGACCGCCGTCAAGCATTACATCGTGAGAGGAGTTAACTGGCACCTGATCTCATCTTCTATTGGGGTGTTCTTCTTCCCTTCTCCTAAAGACGTAGAGTACATATAAGGAAGGCTGGGTAGTTGGTCACTGCCTCCCACGCTTCTCTCATGACTGGTATCAGGGTAACTGTTGCTTCGGGCTGCAGTCGTCCGCCCACAAGTCGTTATATTTCGTCTCTCTCGCTTTGGAAGCGAGGGCATACGAAGAACAGGTGCCTTGCATCCTTCACAACTTCAGAGAACACAGGAGACATCATCCAGTTTAAACCCGTGCTGAAACGACCGGAAACAACCATGGCCCGTTAGGATTTGAGTGACGTAGTGGTCTACTTCACCGGGACATCTGCTCGTCTAATCTCTTATGCTTGGGATGACTCTGTGCGTCCACCGTCCCTTATCCACACTATTTCACTGACACTACCACTGGACCAGAGTGGTTTCCCTTTCTTCAGGTATAGAGACTTTCTGGAGCGCCTCGGTGTCCTGGCGCCGTCTTTTGTAGATCCTCTTCCGCTTATCCGCCAGCAGTTCGATGGGAGTCATACTCTGTATCACACAAACCTCTGAATTTCCAACTGTCAGAGTGATGGTTTAGTAACCTTTCGACTACTGACGAGTACCACTTCGTTCTTATGGTCTGCGAGTGTTAGATCATCAGTGGAAATCCATCCGCGAATAATTGCAACAGAATCATGCGCTATGGATGTCTCTTCCTTCCAGGTGCTTGGCTACGACGACCACTGGAACGTCATTTTCGAAACCGATTACATTCCTCCTTTAGGCAGAGTCAATCTGAGAATGGCATCGTACATTATGGATAGGGCCCAGCACTGATCCCTGTGGTATGCCACCATTGAAGCAGTATGTTCTTGACCCTTACTCTGTATCATACATGAGAAGTCGGTCTCGGAAGTAATTCCCAGTGACTCGTCTAATGTACGATGGGATCCCCATGACCTTTAGTGTTTCCATTATGCAGAGTGCGGGTTTACGATGGCACAGTAATGTTTTACAACCCCTATTCCACCTCTTTCCGTGGATAGCATTCTGAGCCATGCTAACTACTCCCGTGATGGCGTCCACTGTTGAACAAGACTTTCTAAAGCCATACTTTCTAAAGGTGTGGGTTTGGGTGTGCGTGTAGGTGCGTGTATAAATGACTTTTTGTGTCCTTTATACGCTATACCATCCATCCTATTGTGATGGCAAGTTATACACACGCCTGAGAAGGATTCTAGAATTTTTTTAATTATAAAAAAGAAAAGACCAATGTTACATCGTTCTTTGAGACGCAGAAGGGTAGTCACCCTCTATGCCACTTAAATCATTGATCACCTTCTATGATGAAATATGCTTTATTGGGGAGGGTGAGAAGGATTTGAAATGTAAAATTAATGAACACGACTGATATTGATAATCAGATACTAGTTTTCGGGACCGCTGAAATCAATAATTGCTTTCTCAAATACGTCAAAGTCCGTAATCAGCCCGTATAAACTCCAGAACCCCTAGGAAAGGGGATGCATTGACAAAATAATTCAACATGAGATACAAGTGATGAGTCCAGTTTCGACGTCGCCGAGTTCATAGTAAAAGCCCAATATCATGTAAGTCTTAATTCAGCCCTCATGGAAGAACGACACTTCTAGCGACTTTTGGGAAGAGAGTGAAATTGGGTTCATGTGTAAAAATAATTGAAAACTAATTTTGAAATATAAAATAATGAAATCCATAGTTCTATGATTGATACGTTTAATTGAGCTGCTAATGCCTTTGAGGCAAGTTCAGATCACCTAGGGGCTCGGTATTCTTAGAGCTGGGGATGGGAAGAGTGATATGTAAAAATAACGTATAAAGGCACATTGGGGTTGGGGCAGTGGTTTTTGTGTGTTCTGAGACGAATTATCGTATTCAATGACATTACGTAATTTTTCAGAACACATGAGGTGCACGACACTCCTAGATGTGGGGTTTGGGAAGAGTAAGACACGAATATTTTATCGAATATGTCCGCTAGGAAAGAATTTTACGAAACTCCATCCATATGGGAATGAAATGACGATTGGAATTTTATATGAAAGTGCCATATTTTTACAACAGAATATATTGAAATCGGTATTTAGGTTAGCTATTAGATTTGCGGTTCTCGAATCATAATGATACATGTTTATGTTAACTTTTTTGTTCATTGATTTGTTTTTTGTTCTTATATGTACAGTATACCATGAGTCATGTAGTCATTCATATTTACATTAAGTCATACCACTGGGTATTGGCTAACTTTCGTTTCATGATTAGAACTTGCGATAGTTAGTTTTCAACAAAAGCAATTTCTGATCATCGTTGAAAACATTTCCAAACTTTGTCCAAACATGAAAATCAGTTGTGAAAAGTGTCGTCAAATTCATAACCAGCCCCTATACCTACTTGTAGGGAAGTGGATACCATTTTAAAAATTATCGGAAATCACATACGTGATGAGCCTGAAGTTTTTTGGTATCGCAGTGTGGATTGTTACTTCGTGATACACAAGAATACTATAAGAAACCGCCAATATCAATGGACATTTTCATTGGATAGCAATGGCAGTGTGAGGAAGAATAAAGTTGCAGGGATATAAAATTCACTTGAGCAAATCGGCGGGTACTCTGGTAGTATGTGTTTTTGTGTATATATATCCCTCATAAAATCTTCGAGTGACCCATAAAAATAGTTTACTGGCTCGTTTCTGGCAATTTCATCCAGTCTTTTACAGATCCATCAAGCGAAGTTTGCATATCGGACAAACCTCCAAAACAAACAAGCCATTGGTTGAGAGAAAGCTGCGTCGAGACTTGAGAGAACAATGCGTCTGCTGTCCTTTCTGGGTTGAGAAAAAGCTTCGTCGAGACTTGAGAGAACAATGTCTGCTGTCCTTTATTGACTGGGATTGTTCTGACTTTTTGTACTTCCACCGTCCGGCGGATAGCTGTTGGAGCTATTCCACAAAAACTGTATTAGTATAGGTATTATCCTTTGGTCAGTTTTAGGTATGGAGTCACAATTTTTCTCTATAAAAATTCTTGATTATATTATATTATCATTTTTATTACAATATTTTTTGATATTATCTGTCGTCTTTGCCTGTTTATATCTTCACAAGTGTATTTTCATTTTGCAACTTTTCGGATGTTCTGTCAACGTCCGTCTTCTGGCGTCCGACAGCACCTGTAATTCGAACCAGGGTAACTTGGTTGTTAAGTCGAGGACATTACCATTGGGCCACTGCGACAAAACACTCAAGAGAATTGAAAACAAATTCCAATTGAGGACTGTGTTCAGCTCCAAAACTACACTAAGGAGCATTCTCACTTAGACAACGCCAACGGATGAAAACCAAACACTCAAATGCGTATACAGTATTCCATGTGAATGCGGCCAAGAATAAATCGGCGAAACAGGAAGGCCCTTACCCGTGTGATTAAAAGAACACCAAAAAGCCGTGCGCCAGGCAGAAACCTTAAAGTCAAGGTTAGCTGACCACGCCTGGGAAAACGGACATTGCATCCTATGGGAAAAGAATTCCCCATCGCCAGAGAAAGCGATCTAAAAATACAGAAGATCAAGGAAGTCGCATACATCCGCCATCCAACAAGTCAACCTTCAATCGACATACATCCCCTATGAATGCCAATAATAATGGGTACTAATACTAGAGCAGCACAACACAAGAGGATAAACAAAAATATAAGAAACGGGTTGCATGCCCCAACGGTACCTCACCTTAAGAACCAAGGTACCCTGTTTCGAATACCGGTGCTACCGGACGCCTGAAGACGGACGTTGACAGAACCTTCGAAACGTTGCAAAACGAATATACACCTGTTGTGAATGCAAAAAGATTGTAATAAAAATGGACTCACAATTCTATTGTTCTTAATCAATGCTGTATCTTCTGTCAGTATATGAAAAGAGAAGGATCAGACAGGACAGGCATACTCCGTTGCTGAGATGTTTGGGCAGTACCTTCTAAGGTCCCATCGACATCCCATTGTGACTCTATCAGTTTTTGAAGGATTCCGTTACTTTCATTTACCCCTTTCCGTCAGATTTACGTTGTGGGTTTTTAATGTTAGGCTTCTGTCAAACTGAAATTCCAGTTTGTTTGTTTATTTATCCATCAAGTATAATACATCATGCCCTGTACCTTAACACAAAGTCATTACCAGGGTTATATATAAACCTGTTTCTTTTTTTTTCCTTTCAAAAAAAAAGTGCTTCATTTCGTTACATATTTCTTTCCTTTATATCTTGTATTTGCTTTTTCTTCTGTCCACTTCTGTTTCACCGTGGTCCTTCCACTTATATTTGTTTCATTGTCGTTTTATTGTCCTCCTACATTTGTTTTTTTGCTGCATTACGTTTTGTCATAATTTCTGTTGTATAATCTGTAAAATTGGTAAATTTACTTTTACTTCCAATTAAATATGTCCAGTCATTTAAATTCGTCATTCGGGCCTTTCCCGAGCATGCATATAGCAGCTACTTAGAAGTTTGTTCGTGGTGAAGGCATGACTTTATAAGATGTTGAAAAGTTTATCCATTCTCTGGTCACATGTCCAAAATAAATTATTTGGGCGCTCATAATTCAAGAGTTCAATTTGTCTTTACACGCCTTTGAGTGAAGTATCATTTTGTCAGTTAAGAGTCATAGACGTTTGTTGCGATATTTGTTTTCTTTCATTTAGTAGGGAAATATATAAATACTAGCTAATTACCCGGCGTTGCACGGAATTTTATTTATTCCCTATACCAACGAACCCAATCGCCGGGAACCGCGTAGGTCGAATTTTGGCTTCCGAGGCAAGACACAACAACCACAGCGCGACTGCACCATTTCGTTAAAACACTTTTAAAATATAAACTATTTGTCGAGATTTTACGATTTAAAGATGTTTTTAATCTTTGTTAAATGGACAAAACAAAAAAAGCTATTGAACTTGATTAATTTTTCCTTCTTAAATTATTCTCTTAAATTGAAATATATTAACTCACCTATTTTTAATGTTTTTTCGATAAAGTAGGTAAACTTATCTAACTTTATATAGACATATGCTGTAGCGGACTTTTTTGTAGAGTTTTTGATTGCCACCTATCTCTAAACGTTTATGCGGCGTAAGCGAATATACCTATCTTTTTTTTTCGATTTCATCGACATTTCATTTTCTATCTTTTCACGCATTTTAAAAATAAAAGTTAGTCTATGTTCATTCTGGCCATCGTTACTATAACCTTGCCAAATTTTATCACGATCGGTTCAGTGGTTTAGTCGTGATTAAGTAACAAACAGACACTCTTTCGCGTTACGCATTTATGTATTAGAATGGATTTAAGTGTAGTTATTTAATACTTTATAAATCTAAGGGAAAGTTGTCAATAATATTTTGATGTTCTGAAAGTTGAAAAATTCTTCGTTTGTGCCATTGCTAAAGATAATTGTAGCATTTTAACAATGGGAGAAAACTGGTTATTGTCCTAATACAACATTACTTACAGCCTTCAGCAATGTTATTTCAATTTTTGCTCAACACCGTCATCTAACCTTCAATTCCATCAGGTCCCGTTGCTTACCGTTTCTTTAGCACTTTTGAATCTTGGTATGGCGCTTTGATAGTGCTCGTTCGGTATTCATATTTGATTTATCGATTTTCTCTTAGCGCTTACACTACATTTTTTGTGTATATTTGTGGAGCTAGGCAAGGTATGTTCTTCGCAGTAAGGACTGTATTAATTTTAGGCTTTAAAACTGTTCTTCTTACCTATGTGTTCTATAAGATACCACCATTTCTGACTGCCATAAGATATTTCTCATTTCTGACTGCTATAAGATACCGCCAGCTTACCATATATGGGCAGAAAAACGGAGACGTTGGTTCGACGAGATGGGATCGTCGTGTCCAGCTGTGGTAATCGATTGCGACGCAAGTTGGTGTGGCATATACTCTGGCCAGTTACTAACAGTTTTCCCGCTGGGCCACCGCTCTCCCAGCCATATTCGTTAGTTTGGGTTAACTTTTGATTCGGCTAGTATATCGCTGTGGTGTATGCCCAGTTTGGTTGTTTCTTTGGAAAAAGGATTCCCTTCAAACTCCTCGATATATCAATCGTATTTCTCTCGTGGATCGTAGGAAAAATCCATAATCTTGCTAGTCTGCAGACCCTTGAGAAGGTGCGGTGGGAGATATTCTTAAGATTTTTATAAGCGTTATGTATTTTCAGGGAATGTGATCTAACTTTAATATTTGTGAGTGTTGGGCAGAGAAATTGTTCTGTTCCAATTGGCTTTCTGTATTTTAGAACTTCTTTGATGGACATATTTTGTTGTGATAATACCATTCAGAAAATAAATGGTCAGTACTTTGTATTGGTATTTCATCCATTATCAGCCTATTTTGCAGCCCTTCATATTTTCTAAGTAAATTCTGGTTTTTCTTCTTTTACCTAGGAACATAGGGCGTGTTTGTGGTCCAATACACGCACTTGGTGTTGCCTCTTGCTCCACCCGCCTGTCATCATTTGTTTCCGCGTAAGCCCAATCGTTCTGTGGTTGTCAAAATCCTCGATGACAATCTTAGGAATCTTACGCAGCAAAATTGTCTTCCAAAATGAACATTTAATTTTTGGTGGAAATGATACATTTCATAATAAAACAAATATCCACGCTAATGAAGATGATCGTAGATTTGTCTTAAATTTAATTTTTAGGGGCACCACGTGGAGGGACATTAATTATGTCACCCGAAAAGTAAGATGATTTCCTACCCTATCTATACGCAATTGGCAAAATTGCATCAAAAGACGTTAACTTTATGTTCACCGTAAGCAATTACTTGCAATGGCGGTTACGAAACAAAACCTAGTTTTAGTTTTTAATAACTTAGTTTGCTATTTCGTTGCTGGAGAATTGATTGTGTTTAACTTTTTTCAAAAATGTTGCTTGCTATAATTCTTCAGTGTCACAGAAAAATTACTAGAGCTAATAAGTATTTAAAGCCTTTGGCTCGTTATAAAATATTATTATATCAAAGAAATTGAATTATACACAAAATGAGAAGAATATTTAGGCAAAAGATGTGAAAGAAAAAAAACTGGAATAGGAGACGAAGATTGTTCGAACTGCTAACAACATTTGTTAGCGAGTGATAAAAAAAGATGAAAATTATATTTTCTTGAAATTATCAACTTTTACCAGCAGTGTGCTACTTAGCAGACCTAATGATAACACCAATTGAGATGAATTACCTTATAGAATATCAAACCATTCTGAAATATAAAAATCAATCGTGACACGTCAATCAAAATGTTTATAAATACTGCTTGTACTACGAGTCTTACAGAGCTGGATACAAAGGAATACATCGTTACGTGTGTGAATGTCCAAACTTTTACGAAGAGTCGGATGTTGTTCCCATGTTTCCACCTTCATTTACAAAATGTCTCATGCAAAATACTTGGCAGAAGTAATTCAACCAGCAGAAATATTGACCAAGTTATTCCAAGATAAAGAGTAGAACCAGCCATTACTGAAGAGACCGAGGAAGATGGAGAATTTTCATAAAACATGTATCTTCTGTCATGACTGGAATATCAATGGAAATAAAATAAGCTTTTTTACAACAAATGTATCACATTTCCTTATTTCCAATTCGTTACGTATTTATCAACTCTGATAAAAACATAAGAATCAACATAGATGAGACATGCATGTAAAACCATTAAAACGGCGCGAAATCCTTTATATAGAAAATATCAAAAGCATCTTTTAGTATCATATATATTTCAATAAACAAGATGTAAGGATATACAGATTGCCTAAATATATACATATACCGCATTACTTGAAATATTACAATGTTTTATTTGTGAAATTCTTTGTATTTTAACGTAGTCCAAATGATACGAATTCTAATATTTTAATGTTTGCACAATTATAAGATCTATATTAAAAAAAATTTAATTTTGTATTTAGCCTTTTTCTACGCTAAAAACTACCAGATATATCTTAAAAATCATTTTTAAAACGTGTTTTTTTTCATTTTGCATATTCTAGACATTAATCTTGATTCTGGAAGTCAAAACGCAAGAAACGTTAGAAAAAATTCACAGGTTATCTTTGCCATCTCAAAATTACGGAAGTAATTGTGAGAGGTATTAATTATTCTTGTAATGCCCTTCAAAAATCAAAAACTCTGCTGGGGTAATCCAAATTTCACGTTATACGAAACACCATTGGTAAATCAGGATAAAACTGGATGAAAACTTGTTTTTTAGCACTCCGAATAAGGCATTAATGATATTTAAAAAATTTGGATTCCCAGGGGCACTTCACCTATCTCTTTCCACTCCCCCTTTTCTGAAGTTCTGGTTACTTGAGTGTAAGCGTTCGGTAAACTTTATTTGAGAAACATGTACTAACTCGGGCGAAGACTGTGATTCTGTCTGCGGTTCTTCTTTATGGGACGAGTTTTCAGAAAGGTTCATTGGGCGTACGAGCCGTGAACACGGAAGGTTCAGGATCACCTTCTTGGACCATCGAACAACTACATAAATACTTTGTCACCTTAAAAAGATCACCCTATCAATGTTTCTGTCGTTCATCAAAGCATTCGGATACAATTTCTCCACTCTTATCATAATTGTTACAAAAAGTGCTAAGACTGTCAGATAATTTCTTAAAGAAATCTTCAAATATATATTAGATTCAAGACGATATACAACGTACTTCATCACTGAGTACCTATTCTTTGTTACCTGCTGCGCCTCTACAAGTATACGGTGATATATATGTACACATAACTCTGATGTGTGCAGATCTCTACCCGCACTCATGAGAGCAACAATTCCTCAAAAAAAGTAAAATTTCTAATTACTGAATGATGAGACTATGGGTCATAGGAACCCAAAAATTCGTATGAATCGCTAACTTGATGGTTTGAACAAGTATACCAAATTTCATCAAAATCTGAGATGGTGGGTGCCATGGCTTGGTTGATTTGATATGGAATGACGCTTTTGTGAATCCCTGTCAATAGAATCGGTTGTAGCTTAAAAATGCAACATTCTGTCGAACAACGTAACGCCATTAACGTCTGAGTGATGGTTGGAAAATTCGCTATGGAGACGTCTGTGATCCAGTAAGTGTTTGAAGAGTGAAAGCTTATTAACGATAGTTGTGTTTTTGAGTACGATCTTGAGACAAAACGCCTAAGTGAGGAATGGCACTCAGCATGCATCAGCTGCAAAAAAAAGGAGGCTCGAATGAGCAGGTCGAAAGTCATAACCTTTCTCATTGTTTTTGAGTACTTTTTACGTTGACGTTTTGAAAAGATGGAAATGAAGGGTCAACCAAGTGAGTCTAGCCATGCCGCCAATTGGAAGCTGCATCATGACAATGTATCAAGCCATTCCTGGTCAAAGATTCCCTTGACCAGAAAGGAATCGCAACGCTTCCCCAGCACCCGTAGAGTTCCGATTTGACCCCAGTAGACTTTTTCCTGTTCTGTTAGGGAAGACGACGTCTTCAAACGTCTCCACCACGGGGCCGTAGCAGAAATCAAAGCGGCTTCGACGCACTGCTTGAAGGGTATTCCGGAAAAAGATTTCCAGACGGTCTAGGGACCGTGGAAAATCATTAGCAGAAGTGTGACACGTCCATGATTCCTATATTGAAAAAAATTGAGTAGTTTGGAGCGATCGTAAATTTTTCCCCATATTGTCTCATTAATTGTTTACTAACCCTTTATGGTGCATTCGTACATGGCTGCGTCTAGAATTCGTTTTCCGCCAAAACGTGAGGTCCAGGTTCACACGTCAGCATGGCTCGATTCTTGCTATAATCCCAAATTTTTCACCTACATAGATTCAATTCGTTCCCGCCCTCTACCACTTTTTATGAACACATGTTAAATGAACTGGTCTCTTAATATTTTTTAGCAATATTGTGCGGAATTTTGACAGACAGATTTATTGAGCCCTTTTTTGGCTTTTGATTTATTTCATGAAAATTGCACTCTACGAAGAAAATATCTCTGAAAAATCTGCTTGGCAAAATTTACTACAACTTTCACCCGTTCTTTTTTTCTCTGATGAAGTACAAGCCTGGCATTTAATTTATACTCCAGCATTTTGGAAATTTTTCTCTGAAAGTTGTGGAAAATGTCTTGAACTTTGCTTCTTCATGTGTTTTAAGGTTCTGATTACAAGTTTTATCTTTTCCAGGTCGACTTTAAATGGTCGATCATTTTGGTATCGGATGTCTTTTTCTAGTTCATGGCGTAAAGAAGACACTTAAAAATAATAATGTAAAAAAAGAAATGTACGACAATCGTTTCTCAACTGAAAAAAAATTCACACTGAGCACAAAATACCACGGAAATCACAAAGTCGTAGCTATACAACCGTGAAATATGAGAAATCGTTTTTTCTTTTAGTCACGTTTGTCGACATTTTGAGGTGCTGTAACATTTCTTTACTAAGTTAATATGCAAGATTGTGTTCTGGTTTTTATTAACCTCATACAAAAGGCTGCACGATGTGTTATTTTCAGAATTTTATCGTCAGTTTCATCGGAGATATTTTACCCTAAACTTGTGAAGAAGAAAAAATCATTTTTCAAAAATTTATAAAAACTAAAGGAATCAAGGAAATTGATATTTAATTTAGGTAAAGCTACTAATATGTATCTGCACCCACAAAAATATAAATCTGTATATACCGCTCTTGGTGTTTTTTTAGAAAAAAAAATCCTAAAAAGAAGTTTCTCGGTTTTGATTTCCAAGTTTAGAAGAACTTTCTCATAGAAGCAAAATAAATAGACAAAATATATACTTAACCCCAGAAAGCTTGAGAGATGTCTGATGGACACCTAACGTCAAATTTGTGTTCATAAATTTTTTTGAACGAACATTTTTGGAAAAGTTATAGTATTTTTTTAAATTTGGACTTTATGGCTCACAGTTGTAGTATTCTCTTTTTTAGTATAAGACGCATTTACCGACATTTTGGTATTTTTATCTGAATATTTCTTTTTTTTATTGCTTCAAATATGGTTCACTGACATTAAAGCTCACGGGGAGTCTTACAGACACCTGTGTTGTATTTACTTTTCAAATGAAATTCAACGATATATTAAACTTGGTATACCATGACTAGTCGATTTCTTATTATTTATGGGGTAACCGTTGTTTGATGAGTCGAGTAGAATTTCAAGTATAGTTTACTTCTAAGTTATCATTAGAATATATACCAGTTCAATTCCCAAGTTATGGGAATACCAGCAGCTTCGGGAAAGTACACAGACTCATGCTTTCTTGTATACGTTGAATATACTAAATTTAGCTTTTCCTTATGCCATAACTCCTTTTAGAAATAACACCTCAACAATCAACTATTGTTTGATTGATGGTCACCTGACGCACCTCACACAGAGAACTATGGTGTACGAAGGGAAGTCAACCTAAGTTTATAGCTGCGGTACTGGAAAGATTTTCATTGTAAGTTACATAACACAACCATGTCTCCTCTCTGAAAAACGTTAATTTTATTAGAGCAAGAAGACAGTTCCTTTCTGACGTCACATCTGTGCTGTGAGGAGAATTAGGTTTCAATCAGGACTCGGAAAGCAAAGGAGTAATTTAAGTGTTCAGAGCTAGTATAAGGGCGCAATGCGTGAAGATGGTGGTGACATAATGAAAAAATTACCAGTATCACAAAACAGAGCTTTTCGTAAGAATTTTGGAAGGAAAGTAAGAGCTAGTTGAGATTAAAAAATTAGAACAGTTCATATTATCAAAACGCCGCGGTCAAAAGTAATCATTCCTCCAAATAAAACTATAATTCAGACAGAAGAATGTTTTCCCTCTTCTATTTCGATTGTGTGAAAAAATGATGTATTCAAACTAGGCAGGAGAAAAAAATTTACAAACCGAAAAACTAGCGGTGCAAAACCATTGCACATACTTTCTCATACTCCTTTCTCCGTGTGCAGCAAAGTGAGAAAAAATTCTATAGTGAAAGGGCCATTTCTAGCGTGGTCCTCTATATTTTGGTCGCCTTCCAGTGGCTCTATTCATGCTCAAAGTCGCTGGATGAACTTATTGTCTTTTATTTGAAATTTGAAAGTAAAATAAATATTCGGAATATTATTTCAAAACATATAGTGACATTTCAGTCTTATAAATATCGTTAAAAGTTTTTAAAAAGTAGAGCACGTGCATTGATAAGAAGTAAATTCTACCGTAAATGCGAAATGCCAATTAAATTGGTTCTTCCGTTCACTCAGAATCGCTGCGCACGGACGGACGGACGTTATGACATAAACCACTTTTCCAGAATCAGGTATCGCCAAATAGGATATTTCCGTCGAAATCTTGCTTACGAATTTTTTCACGATTACAATACTTTCTATATACTGCGTATATGAGAAAGTAATAAAGAACCAACGTGGAAAAATGCGATTCTTTCATTAATTATAGTAGCTGGGTTCTTGAAATGCTGTCATTAAAGCCGAATGGAATCTGAAAAACGTCCCCCAACTTGTTCTGTGCCACAATGGGGGAAAATCAGTCTTCGAAATCACCAAACCGAGATGCTTTCTATATAAACATAGAAAATTCACAATGCGAAAGATACGTTTGTGATAACTGCAAGAGACAGTCAAAACTTCCTTTGTATATCTCAAGGTAGATATAGTGAAGTAAACCAAAATTTCATAAAATTTTGATTTAAATTTATTGGTAATGTATAAACAATTTCTTACAAATAAATTAAAATTATAATGAAACACTAATAATATTACAATTATAATATCCAAAGGGACAAGGTATATTGCAGTGGAGTCCCGACGGACACCCGTCAAGCTAATTAAGTTGCGAAAGAGGTCAAGCTTACTAGGCTTAACAGGGTTAATACAATGTGGTGCAGTGGATTTTGTTTGAACTTTATGAAATAAATAGTGTAGGAGATGTGAGCGGTAATGTAAATGCTAACAAACGCGAAAATACGCGCGCGCGGGAGGACACAAATGGCCGCCGCATGTAACAAATCAGTTTTAAATTCCCGAATGATAAAGAAAGGAACAGAGAAAAAAAAAATTTTAAACATTGTCGTGCGATCATCAATTTATTTATTTTTTCACCGTTTCGTATTGAATTCCCAGCATTGCATTAAGTCAAGCATTTAAACGAAGTGTCGACGCGCTGGGGACACGGTCGCCTTATGTGAAACGAGTGTAAGACTTCATCGAAGCTAAAATCATCATTTCTGCGTACATCACTAACGTGGATATACACTCCGTAAAAGCGTTTGGTGCTTACTTAGGTCGCAAATTTAAAATAGTAACAAATTTACTAGGTTACTAGCAATAATTTACCATTTTAGAATTTTGGGCACACTTCTTTCAATAATGATATTTTAAAGCTTAATTTAACTTTTTGAGCTAGGCCATTAGTGTGTTATATTCCAGAATATTAAGAAAATTGAGAGAAGTTTTGTAATTTTTTCTACTTTTATTTTTCGACAATTTTGTACTTTCTGTGAAACTACCCGTATTCTTGTAAGTGGTACTTATATCGTTTTATTATGTTTTATTTTCCATATCGTGAGTATATTCTATATCTAAAACTAAAACCTCCCAGCGAGCATAGCGAATCCTACATTATATAAGCTGACACTCTACACACTGATATATCAGAAATATATTTCTTTTCTACTAGTCGTACAGAATTAGAACTTAATAACATATATTCCTCTAGTTGTCCAACAGACGATTGATTACCAAAAAGGTGAAAATGTTTATCTCAAGTAGCGTTTTCGAATACGAAAACTTTTCCTAAGAAAGCGTTGGATGTGGTTTACATGAAGGCATTGACTCGCATATCATTTGCATCATAATAAAGATAGTAAAACTACTTCGCTTGGAGCTTAGTAGGGGCGCATCCTCCAATCGCGGAGTCTGGGGTGCGGGTGGGCTCAACACCCTAGCGAGCGGGGTCTAATATTATATGTAATACAAATACAACCCACTTCTGTCGCACAATGTTGTATCTGTCAAATAAAGTTTTAAAACTACAATTGACGATACAATTTAGAAGAGACTAATTTGAAGTGAATTTTTTATAAAAGTTTTATCATAAGAAACCATTAAATTTTCATGTGACCCCCATGATTCCCAAAGGGATCATGGATTCCATATGGATTTCCAGAGGTCGATTTCGACCTGCAGAGGTCCTCGTTGATGAGAAGATATTAGGGGTGCATGAAATGAAAATAGAAGTCGCAACCAAATTTTTGCCATTTTCTAAATGCAATATAAATTACCTAATCATATATTAAGTATATTTCATAAATTGTGTAGGAATATTTTTTGTATTTTATACAACAAAGTTTTAAGCTATGACACTATGGAACTGCGAAAGAGGTGAGTCATAGTTACCATTTGTAAACACATTAATGAAATTTTTACGTTTTGCCAAGGTAACAACTTTATTTGCTTCAGACAATTTTTTCGACGCCATGGCCGTCATCAGTGAATAAATTACAAAAAATGTATTGATGAAATAACAAAATTGAAATTCAGAAGATAAACATTTGTACAGATTTGTTAGAAAAGAATTGATAAGTTACAAAAAATATAAATATACTGATAAAAGTACAGAATTGAACAAAGAAGATGAACGTTTTTACAGAATAATTAGAAGTAACTAACAGAATTGAATTTAAGAAGATAATTTCTTTAGAATAAAATTTATGTCCATCTTGTGAATGAGGATATCCTAAATATATATTACGACTTTTAAAAATAAGTTATCTGAATGCCAAAGAGTTTAAGGAAAACAACCCCTTACCCCAATAGAACACAGAAAATATTGCGTCTACAATCCACAAAATACAGTATGCTTCGAGCATCTTTGCTCGAGGCGTTCTGACAACGGCTCTGACGGCGCTCCGCCCGTCCCCACGGTATGGTCTCGTACTGCTCGTTACTCGTGATCATCTAAGATCGCCATCACTCTGGCGATCACTGCCGTCGCTCTCGAAGTGACTGTTCTCCTTCTTGGAGAGTGCCGTACTTCTCGGAGACCTCCTTGCGTCTCCCGCAACTCCCGTGCTGCTTCTGGTTTGCTGCCCCTCCGCTCGCAGGCTACCACGACCAGTGGAGGGGGGGACGTCGCTCCTCCCTGATAGGGCAGATCGTTCCACCTGATCGGGCTCTCGGGCGCGTTCACTTAACTTTTCTGAGCACTGGGTTTTATCCACAAGTATTTTACTCTAGGGGAGGTAATTATTACTCTCACACCCCTTCCTAGAGTGTAATTACATTTCTATTATGGAATTAATTCATTATCAATCTATCAAAGCATTAAGCTCATCCCCCCCTCTTTGAAAGCACTAATTACTTTGTGTGTTTATTTCATATATATAGCAACTGCCCAAGAAATTTGATGGGGATAGCGTAATTAGTTAAGACGGAGGACTTTATATTAATTAACAGTAGTAATAAGGAAGATGTAATGAGTACGAATTTTATGAACAAGAAAACATTGACAAATTTAATTACTACGCATGAATTTGTAAGTGAAAGAGTTGCATGTTGAGAATAAGAGAAAAATTTTCTAATGTAACATCAGTGTATATGCGACACGTGCCTCAAAGTGATGTTAATACAATATTAGGTTATTTAATATTGTATTAACATTATTCATAATAGGGGAATTAATTCATAATAGGGGAATACAGCTAACGCACGAAGTGCAATGATAACGTGTCAGCCCGGTTTTTTGCTACATATGATGATTTATTAACAGCGTGCATTTCCCTCAAGAAAATTCATTAAGGAACCTGGATTAGCTCAGATGGAAAGCATTTGTATCAGATAGACCACATGATGATAAGCCGGAGACATGCAACAAGCATAATAAACGTCCGAAGTTACAGAGGAACAGATTATGATGAATAATAATAATAATAATAAATTTATTGTCAAAAAACAGTACAAACTGCGTATGACCACGTGGAGGGAAAAAAAACTAATTTACTCTCCGGAAGCAAGCAAGGGACCATCCCATCAATTCCGATCAAGGGCCCTAAGGCAGAGGCGGATTCAAAAAATTCAGATGCAGATCATTTCTTAAGCTCACTTCACACGATACATTTTGGGTTCCAATATTGCATGCCATGAAGTCAGCCGTCCAATCTTGGAAGAGAGAAAATTATGCCATTGCTGTCTACGCTGCACTTTAGTGCTAAAGTTATATTTTTGTGCACTTTTGCATGCAAAATTGAAGTGTCACCGAATAGAGACCTTGCCCCGTGACTGTAACAACTAAATGGCACATCGTTCGGAATAGGACTACCATCTTTTTATTACCGCAAAAGTAAATTAAATACCATTTATTTTAGAGAAATAATCACAGAATTTAAACTAAATAACCTTTCGGTTAAAGCAACAGTCATTAAAACAATTTATTGACGAAAAGATGTAATCGATATATGAAATCACTTGAAACAAAAATATCACATACATTTTATTTGACGTTGTAGGATACATTAAAGCTCATCAAACATCATACTTCAAAAACTTAACTGTTTGCACTAACTTCACAGCCTACATTATTACATTCGTTTATTCGCTTTACTCTTTTAGTTAACATATCAGCGCTAATTGCTAAATATCTGCAATAACCCCGTCTATTTTCCCGAACTGTCAGTATTCGCGCATTGAAACATCAAAACTACCGCGGAAAAATACACCGTGTGAAGCCAACAACGGGACAGGCATCACAGCTGACTGAACCACAGATATCAGAGGACATTGCAAGCATAAATTACATGCAATATTGGAGCATAAAATGTATCGTGTGGAGAAAGCATTGGTTTGTTAAACGTTCTTCAATTTACTTCCAGTGAGTATTTTCTGTAAGTCTTACCTATTTTGAGCATTTAATGCTCAAAAACGTGGGTTCGGCGTTTTTTGTTTTCCTTCAAGTGCCTATATATTATGAACAGTGGTCTAAATCGCAATACTACTTGGAACAAAACTTTCAGATCAGCTTCTTTGTTTTAATATCATGTTCAATATGTTTGATTTTGAATTGATATAAATTGAGAAGCGCAGACGAGGTAGGACCAGGAACCGTTTCCAAGAAATGATAGGTACCTAACAGTCCAGTCAACGAAGAGTGTAGTGGATAGTGGATTTTTTTTCTTCGGGAATGGGTTTATAGTAGTTACGAGGTAAACGTACTAAAGGTCCCCGGTTTTAATAGTGCCGCTTAGGGTTTGAATGGGGGTTAAATGATACATTCTTTCATTTTTGCGCCAATATCTTGAAAACGGTGGGTCATTCTAAAACCTGTATTCTAAATTAAGGCTCAAGACTGTTTCTATACATCTCTTCTACATTCCTCATATTTTTCGAAATATCCACCCCCCAAAATCGTTAGTTTATGAAAAAAATGTTTAGATCACTTTTTATGTCAAATTCGTATTTCAAACACCTCAGTCCCAGGTTTTACGAAAGAAATTAGCTGAAAAAATATGGAACTCGAAATTTACTTTGTATTAATATGCATATTTTATCTTCAACTGGTCCGATGTTATGGCAATTTGAATTTATCTGGTTAATTTACATATTTTGAAGGAAAACCCTACATAGCAGTTCTCGGTTTTGGAGGGTTATGGTTGTTATAATTTGAATGGCTATCATTTTATAATTAATTTATATTGCATATCAGTAGGTATAAAGAAGTGTATTATAATAACCATTTATAAAAAATGAAATTTCGCAATGAACATTACACCTAAAAGCATTGAAAATAGACAGTAAAATTGTGGGAATTCTGGTCCATTGGAGCGAGGAGAGGTGTGGAAAATTACAAAAATGAAGAGTTGAGAGATATATCGAGGCAACCAGTCTTAGTGGGAATCATTAAGAGAAGGAGGATTCAAGGGTTGAGACATGTCGTTAGAATGGAAGAGAATAGATACTCGAAGAAACCATGGAAGGGCACCCAGTGGAAGAAGAAATGATCAGACCTGGAGGATGTCAAGGAAGACCTGGGGATCCTAAGAATGAGAGGTTGGAGAAAGAAGACCAAATGTAGAAGAGGAGACCAATGAAAGAATAATAAGAATTTTATGTAAGAATGGTACTACAGTCCTCTCAGCCAAAGAAGTAATGAGATGCAACCAATGGAGCGAAAGCGCAGTGTTTTCATGTCTGCTGCGGGGGATGGTCTGACGTAGCTTCACCTAGGAATGTTGAAAAAATATCGATTTATCATATGAACGATATTTTTCTTTCGATATATCGATATTTTGACCGATATATTTTAACGATGTAGCGATATTAAAATTCCAATATCAAATTCGATATATTTTTTTAAATCATCTGTTTTAAGATTATCCACGATTATTATATTATTTTAAACAATATTGATAATATTAAATTTCAAAACTATGTAAGAGATAAAAGTCTAAAATCTAGTTAGATTGAAATATTACTTGGCTGGCGTTAGTTATAATAATGAATTAACAGTAGAAAGGTACTGGAATATCGTCAGAGGCGCGTGAGGACAGGTACTTGTGTTGACTCGCAGACAGGTGATCCTGTCAATACCCAGGTGTCAGGTATTCGCCGCAAGCTTCAGAATAGATTGAAGCAGTGACAGACCGCAACGTCCGTGACTGGCGAAAGACCTACCATAGTTGAAATCCATTATAAAATTCTCTGATCGTGAGGCACTTCTTGGCTTCTACAACTGTTCCTGTCGTTGTGGATGTGGAAACTGGGAAACAATTTGGTTTACTAGTGCCGTAACGATCAGATCGTTGTCTGGTTTTATCCAGTTAAGCTGCTTTAGTGGTGAGTAATTCATTTCAACGATCTAAAGGTGAATTAATTACAATTTGTAAGAAAAAGCAGTCGGATTTGCGTATGATCAGGCGAATGGTAAATCATGCTTATTGTCAATCTGTGTCGTGTTAATTATTTTCAGTATTTTTTTTATTATTTTTTCAATAAAAGTCATAGTAACAACAAATTTATTTTGCTAATGATCCCTTACATAAGACTAATAATTTTCGTCTTCAATTTGAAAATTACTTGTTAATGCAAACAAATTATACCAATTGTTATATATTTCATAATCTAGTCTATAAATACGCTTGTTATGGCAGTATGTTTGTTAATTTTCTTTATACCGATATGTGCCTGAAGCACATTTAATTAATTGTTTTTTGTGAAATAGTATTTTAGTTAAATAGTTAAACAATAGTTAAACAATTTATGCAAGTTTGTAATAATCTCGATGTATCGATATTTCCTTTCGTAATAATCTCGATGTATTAAATGATCGATATAATATATTTTTTTTAATATTTATATCACGTATATCATTTTTTTTATATCAACATCCCTAACTTCACCTATTCCAGGCGGCGTGCTGTGAGCTGCTATAATCCGTGGAAAAGTTAACTAAAACATCGTGTGTCCTACCAGTCAAATGTCAGATCAAGCCCGCTGATCGTCACAACTGGCATAGCAATTACTGCTGGTTCAGCGATGAGCCTACTTCACTAATGAAAAATATATTAATCAATATTTTAAAGAAACAAAATAATTTCCATGTAAATAGCTGTAATTTTATAAATACTTCAATGCTTGTCTTATTTGAATCCACAACTATTGCAGAAATTATAGGTTGTACTATAACTATTTGACTTCATCCTCATGGAAAATACTTACTTATTTAGTATATTTATACGTAAGTACGTAATTATTATTTATTTATACGTAAGTATTTATTAAATAATTTCTTTCATAAATATTAAATCCGCCACTGCCCATGGGCGCTTGATCGGAATTGATGGGATGATCCCTTGCTTGCTTCCGGAGAGTTACTTAGCTGATTGCCCGTCAGGTATATGCAGTTTGTAACTGTATTTTTACAATAAAGTTTATATTTATATGCGAATATGGACGTTCAATATTGAGTCTATTCCCACAAACGCTCATCCGTCTCTTTAATCATTTAAATCTAAACGCTCAGAAATACGTTTTGTTCACGATGTAGAAGTTGCGCGCTTATTTAATGAACATTGTGAGGTGCCATTTACACTTATTACGTTAGTATTGTTCATTGCCTCTTCACAGTAGGCAATGTTAGTGTATTAACTTGAAATATTTCCAGAAATATCTAATAAAACCTAGAAGAAAAATGTAATTCTTTACAAACAAAAATCCTGTGCATAATATGTTAACATTTCTAAGGTTTGTTTTCCATGTAACGTTTTCTAGTTCTTTACTTGTAGCCTACCACTGAAAACACTGAATTACTTTATGTAGTTAATGATTCTATTGAATGAAAGTTTGGGATCTGTGATCTAGACAATGCGTCTGCAACCCGCAATGCACGGGTGTATGAACTTGTTGCATCATCTCGTACGGAAGACGGCGGAGCAACTGTACTTATCGCGACATGAATCCCGCGCTATTAACTATACTGTGAACGGATAATTAGACCAGAAAAAATGACCTAAATTATTAGTTAAAATTGAAAAAAAGTATTTTTCAATTTATGTAAGTCCCGGGATTTTCACGTCGAATTTCACTTTCAGACATTATAACGTGTCACTTCGGTGGATAGCGAAGAATACATCTGAAGTAAAAGTTTTGTGGTAATCCTCAATTGGTGCATGTCGTGGAGGTACCCACTACGCATATAATCAGTGGCCGGTTTTTAACAAAAACAATTTTTTGCTAGGACGGAACACCCTCCGTTTTTTGTCTTAAAAGATTACTATAAAAATTCTAGATTTAAAAAATGTATTTTAAGGTTCGCTATCACACTAATTTTCGACGGGGTACCCCTTTACTTTGTGTTATGTCTTGAGATAAGTCTGCCATAAAAATTTAGATTTTTAAAATATGTTAGGGGTCTCTACCAAATTTTAATTTCAATTTTGCCGTTGGACCACAAAGCGCCAACAATTGAAGTTGAGTTTCAAGTTGTTCTAAATGTTCTATAACAGGTTCAGTATGCGCTGGAAGAACCTATGATTGACTCGACGTAATATTATATCTTCCTCAACGAACTTCGAAAAGAAACGAGATACATTGCATGATTATTTTTGCTTAAGCATTATGAACCACGATATGATCTCTAACAGCTCTTGCGTAACCATGCTGTCAAGATCCTACAGTAATGTCGTACATAGTGTTCAAAAGTTTTGCCAGACCACTCCCTTCCATGATGTAACCTACTGAACCCATATATATCACCAAGTGAATAATCCTCCTCACAATCTCTTTTAGTTCAGAATCTCATCTGCGACTAGAAATAATATCTCGTGCCTTCAAATGTAGTGGTTGATTTAATGTCACTGCATTTATAACTTTTCAACCTGGAACATCAATTTTACAAAATAAACCAATGCTCAGTTTTGACTGATTATTGGCTTGGCGAACCCACGGCCCCGAGCTGGGGAAACTGGTACTGCGCCACCAATCACCGGACACCGTAAACTTTGGGCACATTTCAGCGACCACCATTGGCGCGATGATGGAAAGTTTTGTGTTGCGAAGAGCGGGAATCTTGCCTTCATCGGCCGGGTCGCGAGGAAGGATTAAACCTCTATTTAAAAAACCCTCATCTGCAAGGTATGTTACCGCCGATGAGGTGAATGGGTGTTGAGGATAAACACTCGCTAGCAGACAACCTCTGAGACAACTGCCGCACCTCAGTTGTATAAGGCTTAGTGGCGTGATGCGGGGGCTCCACGTCGCTGGACATCTGTTCCTCTGATCTCATGGGGCAAGATCTCAGAAGTTTTGATTGTCTCACCTTGCGGATCGGGTGGACCGCAAGGCGAGTTACACACTCAAACGTCTGCAAAGTGGCAGAGGGTTCACAGCCCTCCCACTTGAGAAGAAAATAAGGAAAATAAACAGAACATTCAACACTAGAATGTTTTTATAGTAATGAATAGAGTGGTAGGATTCTTGGAGAAAAATTCACCTGTTTACATTCACAAAGGAATTTGTGGTACTTCAAAATCCATAAAAAGATTGCTGAACGGTTCGATATTGTTGGAAGCAAGCAAACCAGCTAACAAGCATCGACCCTTCATAATTGTAAACTGCTGGGAGCGTTCCCTGTGAAGTGCGAGCTCCATACAACGCTTAATCGGAGCAAGGGAGTAGTAACTTGCAGGGGCATAATGCATATGTCAGCTGAAGAGCTTGTTGTAGAATGGGAGTCTGACCACGTGGTTAATGTCAGTCAAATCATGAGAAAGGTTAATTGTGTTCTGCAGAAGACCAGTTCCTTCGCCGTGACATTTGACTGTCCTCAACTACCAAAAGATCTAAATGCTGGATGTCTAAACCTGATCCCTTTATTCCAAATCCTCTGCACTGTTTCAAGTGTCAGAGGTTTGGACACACGACAACATCGTGTAAGGGACGTGATGTCTGTGGAAAGTGCGGAAAGGAGGCACACGAACCCGGCGTCTCATGACCAGGGCCTGCAAAGTGCATTAATTGCACAGGCAGCCACCCGGTATGGAGCAGGGAGTGTGTCGCCTTTCTCGAAGAAAAGAAAGTGCACGAGATTAAGACTACGGAGAAGATCCCGTACGGTGAAGCAAGGAAGAAGTACAGGGCTTTACACCCTGTATTTTCTACCAGTTGTTCCACCGCAGCGAAGACTCCAGTAATAAAGAAGAGCATTTCTATCCAGACAGTTGCCACTGATATGTCTACGACAACGTCGTGCACATGCCAGTGCAATTGTGGAAAGAAAGATCTTCAGGCTGTTCCGGTGAAGCCAAAAACTCTATCCACACCCCGTCCATCTACTTCACATAAAAAGTCCAGCAGTGTGACTCGTACCCCAGCAAGTACCAAGCAACAGACGAAGAAAAAGCAGGGTTCCAAGGCTAAACCCCTGAACCTTGCCGATTTTTTGAAAACAACACCGTCCAACAAGTCGCGGAGACGCAAAAGAAATGTATTTGCTCTTCCTTTCTCCGAGTCGGATTGTGCATTGTCCGACGATGACGCGAAAATGCACGGTCAGGAGCCCGACCCAAGAGGTTCCAAATCGTAATGGTTTCCATACTTCAGTGGAACATTAATGGCTGTAGAACTCAACGTGAAGAGTTACAGCTCTTAGCGCGCCAAAATCCGTGTATTTGCCTACAAGAGATACGCCTTTCACCAGAACACTCCGTCTCTGCGGGGATACATCAACTTCAGATATGACACCATGGGATATAGAACAAGCGGTGGTGTTGCCATGTTTGTTAGAAACACTATTCTCTCCTCGCCCGTTCTTCTATAAACTCAAATGCAGGCTATAGCAGTCAAAGTTAACAGCGTACCAGCTATGACCGTATGTTCAATATATCTTACTCCGACACGAGATTTCTCGGAGACTTCTCGATTTTAATTCACCAACTCTCTCGACCATTCCTCCTCCTTGGAGATTTAAACGCCCGCGGTGTACTGTGGGGTTCGTTGAGCGATTGCTCCAGAGGCAAACTTCTGAATAATCTCTTCGAGCGTAAAGATTTATGCAAAATGATCACCGGGGAGATGACCCACTTTGCGTTTGCCACAGAGTCATGGACTGCTATAGACTTATGAATTTGTTCACCTGAAGTTGCTGATATCTTCCAATGGAAGGTGGAAGATGATATGCATGGTAGTGACCATCCTATCTGGTTGTTATTGCAGGAACGTGCGACTGTTCCCGAATGCAAACCTTAGAAAGGTTAACTGGACACTGTACCGTACTCTGGCTTTTTACTTCTTCCGAGAAACGCGAAGTGTCCAAGAGAGGGTCGACCATTTGACCCAAGTGATTCATCACGCCGCTGAAGAATCCATTCCGAAAACATCTATGTTTCCGCGCAGAACTCATGTCCCTTGGTGGACCGACGCATGTCAGTCCACCATTCGGGCGAGGCGAAGAGCACTGCGGAAATTTAAAGGTAGTCCATCTCCGGAAAACCTCGTCGCATATCGTGTTGCTAGAGCAAAAGTAGGCAGAACCATCAAGGAATCCAGATCCACCTGGAAAGAGTTTCTAAATACTATTAAGAGAACAACATCGTCCACTAAAGTATGGGAGTCAATCAGAAAGATACCTAGCAGGTATTCTCGAGTCCCAATATCTGGACTCAATTATCAGGTTCACATTCTCACCAACTGGCAACAGTGATGGCTGAATACTTTGCTGACCTAACATCTACAGCAAACTGAGATCCTGATTTCGTGAGAAAAAGGGAAATAGCAGAGAGCAAACCCTTTGGCTTCCGTTCCACCAACTGGGAACCCTACAACTCTTCCTTTTCAATGTGGGAACTTGAGTCAGCTCTAGAGACAGCCCACGACACTGCTCCTGGCCCTGATTCCATTCACTATGAGATGCTCAAACAACTCAGTCTAGAAAGAAAGAATCGAAAGAATACCTTTTGGATATCTTGAATCTTTCATGGTCCGAGGGAGTATTCCCTAATTCCTGGAAGGAAGCAACGCTAATCCCTCTACTAAAACCCGGAAAGGACAAGACAGCCATCAGTAGTTATCGTATCAACGCCTTGACGAGTTGCGTTGGTAAAACTGTGGAGAGAATTATCAACCGACGACTTGTCTGAAAGGCATAACCTGCTGAGAAAGGTATCTTGAAAGGCATAACCTGCTGAGTCGATCTCAGTGTGGTTTCAGGAAGTTCCATTCAACCGTGGAAAATCTTGTTCTGTTAGAAACAGCAATCCAAGATGCCTTCGTCCGAAGACATGTTATGGGAAAATTTTTTGACTGGCGTCATGGCATTTTACAACAACTATATGCCTGGGGTTTTAGAGGACTCCGCTGCTGTTACAGTTCTTTTTTGATCAGCGTTCTTTCTAATTTAGAATTGGAAGAGGAAATTCGAATCTCCTTCAAGAGAACGGTGTCCCTAAGGGCTCATCCCTGAGTGTGACCTTGTTTGCAGTGGCCATTAACAGCATAACATCTGCTGTAAATCCTGTCCTACACTCTTTTTGTCGATGGCTTTGCCATCTTTTGCTCATACCAATGTGTCTCAGGTGCGGAGAGACAAATCCAACTCGTCCTCAATAAATTGTACCAATCGTCAAAGACGACTGGCTTTCGTTTTTCTGCTGAGAAAACACGCTGTATTATTTTCAAGAGACCAAGCCTCATCTCGCCCTGGGGGACAACGTTCTAAAATTCTATCCATCAGTAAAATTCTTAGGTCTTATCTTCGATCAGAGACTTAATTGGATTGAACATCTTACATACCTAAGAGCGAGACATTAAAGTTTCTGAATGTATTGAAGTGCCTGAGTAGCAGGGAATGGGGCACCGATCGCTCCTACTTGCTTTCGTTTTATCGATCATTCGTAAGATCTCGGCTCGATTATGGCTATGTTGTATATAGCTCTGCTCATGCAAGCTATTTAAAGAAGATGTATAGTGTCCATCATGCAGGAATCCGACTACTCACTCTGGTGCTCCCCTGTAAGACCTGTGACTACCGTCTTGGAGACTTGTGCAGCGTTTACACCGCTGAGTGCTACGCCATATTGAGAGCACTGCGATCGACAAAGTGCTCCCGCGGATCAAATTTCTTGATTTGCTCTGATTCTCTAAGTGCCCTTCAAGCCATCCAGGCTATGTATCCAGCTGATAAGCTGATCCAGAACATCAAGGATGTGCTTTTCTACCTCCAAAGTGACGGAAGGAACATAATGTTTTGCTGGATTCCCGGACACGTGGGAATCAGAGGGAATGAGGAAGCAGACGTTTCCGCGAAGATGGCATGCCTTAAGAATCGCGTGAAATTTCTTCACTATTCGAAAAGGGGATCTCCTAAATTCCATCAAGACAAGGATTCTGAGTGAATGGAACAATGAGTGGTTGACTATTGAAGGGAATAAGCTCCGACTTGTCAAGTCCTCTGTTAAGTCACGGAGCAGTTCCTGTAGGTCAGCGAGGCGCGAGGAGGACTTGCTGACCCGCCTGCGCGTAGGACATTGTCCTTTCACTCATAGGTATCTTTTGCTACTTGATGATGAACCAGCTTGTTACGAGTGTAGCTCTTCTCTGACAGTGTGTCACCTACTAACTGATTGCAAAAAATACACCAGAATACTGAGACAAATTGGTCTGTTTGCAGATTTACCAATAATTCTTGGAAATGAGGCGGATGATGTTAATAAATTATTGAATTTTATAAGTAGATTGGGGCTCCTCCCACAAGTTCTCGGGAGAGTTTAAATTGGCATTCTTCTTTCCTTTTCCCTTTCTTCTTTCCTTTTATTCTTCCTTTCTGTAGTTTGAAAATTATAATTTTAAGAATTTATTTCATTCTCGATATAATGTTTCCTGTTACCTTTCCTTTCCTCTTATCTTTGTATTTGTTTGAATACAGGAGGGTTTTTTAGTGGGTATATACATATTCTTTATACAATAAGTGTTACATTATGTTTGCCTCCTTTTTTGTGAAGTGGTGTAATGGTAGCAGTTTTGAAAATTTTTGGAAAAATACAATGGGTCAAGAAATTGTTATATAAGTGAGTTGAGTGGTTTGATTATGTATATTGCCATTTTTTACATTACTGTTTCTGGTATATCATACACTCTGGGAGAAGTTTTGTTTTTAATTTTACAAATTATTTGAAGGACTTCTTCTTCGGTGGTTTTCCTGATAAACATTGTTGATGCAACATGAATATCATTTGGTAATTGTGGTGCTTGAAGTGAGTTTGTGTTATGTTTATGTAGTTGGTTGGCAACTTTGTGGGGTTAATTATTTTGTTACTGTCATATTTCAATTTCATGTGGTGGTGTTTCTGGGTGAAGTGGTTTGCTTAACAATATTGCACATAGCTCTCATTTTGTTGATAGCTTTTTCTTTTTATTTGTCATCTGCTTGTCTTAGTATTACTTTCTTAAGAACTACTGTGCATTATTTGCAGTATGTTTTGAGTTGGATGGGTCATTATGGTTGTTTAATTCACCTATGGAGTCTTCTCTTCTGTACACATGATATTTTGATTCCTATATTCAGCCAATGCTTTTCACTTTGTAGATTTTGTGTCCGCTGCTTACATGGGTGAGATATGTCAAAATAATTACAGAACAGATATGTTGTACTTATTATCTACATTAGTAGTTTCATAAACTCATATAGAAGTGTCAGTGTTTCATTATTTACAAGTGTTAGAAATGTATTTAAATTTGTGGAGTTAAAAATGCTTGTTTGTTATTATGAAGGACTTTGGGGTGTTACTTGCAGTTTTGAGTGAGATAATCATTTGTCTATTCTGGTAATGAAAATAAATGTTTTATTAGGTAATAATTTCATAGTTAAAATATTTTCAATTATTAATTTGTATTATTTATCTTATTCTTTAAGAAAATGAGTGGGTTCCAGTTTCTCCAAAGAAAGAAGAAGTATTGCTTCCTACAAAAGATGATGAAGATAGCAATGCATCCACTACTCCATCTACAGGACCTTCCAGTAGTGTTACACCAATTGCTCTAGTTCCTCCTCCAGCTGAAGTATTTCCTAGTGCTACCCTTCCTGAGGTAAATTATATTTTTAATTGTTTGGAATAAGAATTTTAAAAATTGAAGTTCATTGTGTGCATAAGGTTCATTATCATGAAAATTTTAAATAAGCTATGATAAAAAATTCTTATTTTCAAAATTCATGTCAAAATATTGCATTACAATATAGTTAACAACTAGTTAAGTTGTTATATTTTGGTTGAAAATTGTTGAAACATACAAGAATTTGTTATTGAATGCTTTGATGCAAGTTTGTGAGTGTATAAATTGATTCTGAGTTGTTTTTGTCTACTGATCTGCTTGGATATTTGACTACTTTATGTAATTAATTTCATATTTTCATTCAGAATTAGTTATTTTGGCTCTATGAAGAATATTTGGGGTTGGTCTTGTGTATTTTTACCGTTGAAAATTCGAATATCCTTTGAATATAATTGATCTTATAAAATAATTTAATTTTTAATTGGTCTTGTGTATTTTTACCGTTGAAAATTCGAATATCCTTTGAATATAATTGATCTTATAAAATAATTTAATTTTTAATGTCATTTGTTTAACCAGGATTTAAATATTACATCAATAGTGTCTCAACGAATTGTGGCTATGCGTAAATTGAAAGAAAATCCAAATGATGAACAAGCTCAAAATGAATTGCAGCAAGCACAGAAAAATGTAAGTTTGTACAGTTCTGGTCAGTTGTTTTAGGTATTTTCGAGTATCAACTTTTTCATACTAATTTTTATATTTCATGCATTTTGCAAAGATGGAATTGTGGGCAGAATCTAGGTCACAGCCTGGTCTGTTCACGGGAACAACAGGTGTACGTGTTCTTACTCCTTCCGAATTATCTGCTGGCCAGCAAGCTTGGGTGAAAAAGGTGGGTGTACATCATTCTATATGAAGTAGATTTTTCTCATTACTAATTATTCTCTGTTTCAAGGATAATGGCTGCTTTCTTTTGTGTTTCTTTTAACATGTTAAATGTAGAAAATTTGTTCTCTCTGAAGATAAAAAATAACTGTAGAATATAATTTTCTTTTTCCTTAAAGTTTCCTTGAAGTTTGACAACAGTGTTTTTAATTGACTAGAATGAGTGTATGGGACGTGCTGTCTCAATTCTTGATACTTTATCATTTCAGGCACATTTTGAATATCAAATAAAAACATTGTTTCAGTAATTTTATTTTAATTTTGTAAAATAATTATTTCACAAAGATCAAGTATAGTATTTTAATTGTATCATTGACAAATTTTGTGGTATTTATGAGTATTGTCAATTTATGAAACTTGTCCTTTTCAATGTTCATAGTAGAAAGTTCATTACTTGAAATTAATTGGCTTTACTTTTATTGCGCCGATATTTTGTAATAATTGAGTAGATAGTGAAAAGTGAATTGGTTTTCATTGTTATTAATAATGAACATGTGATAGCTGTTTAGTAGCAATCATTATTAGTTCACAATATTTTTATATAAACAATATCTCATTTTCCTTATTTTTCCATTCTTTACTCCTATATTATTTAATTCAATGCTACATTCATCAACAATGTGCTTTTATTTTGTTGTATGAACTTTCCTCTGGATGTGAGTGTTACAGCAATTTTGGTTGTGGGATGAGGGTGAATAAGAAAATTTTTCAGGTTGACATCTTACATGTAAGGTTCAACACTTGTTACCATGGTCAACATCATTCTTTACAAAGCCAGTTGATAGCAAATGAAACATTTCAATATGAATCACCTGGTTCATCCCAGGTCTTGTCCATTGGTAACAAGTTGTTGGTTGCAAAGCGATCGTTTTGATTTCTTTGTCTGTAACAAATTTTCAGGTGTGAACTGCCAATTGTTAGCTGCAGGCTCAGACCATCTCTTATGCTAGGGGTGGATTCTGTGTCTGTAGGAGGAAAGGTTCTGCAACCAGCTGAAAAGGTTGGCTTTCCTCGGTAGCTTCACATGGCCTTTTATTCAAGAGTGATTGAGAACCAGCATCTTGTATTCATTAATTTTCATGCATACTATATCAAACTGTAACTTAATGAGACTCTATAGTGAGTTAGTGCATTTGGATCTAGAAGTTAAGCAATATTGTTGATAACAATTTTAGTTTTTTTTATTGAGAGTAGTTATCAACTAATTTATGTATTTTAAATGGTTATTGACATTCTATTTTGTTAAAAAATATTTTCTTTCTACATAATTAACCTCAGAAATAATATAACATGTGGAACAATTCATGATGTTTTAGTTACTAAATCATCATACACTTTGCAGCTTTGCTGCTATACAACAAATATCTTTTAAATTGTT